>CM035206.1:3200469-3211066 GCA_020233015.1 Callinectes sapidus | reverse complement strand
TTTTTTTTTTTTTTTTTTTTTTTTTTTTTTTTTCTAATAAGCATTTTTTTTCAGGCAGACGAGTATGTGGGTCTTATCCCTTTGATACGTAAATATCTTAGTGCATTGAACATAGATGTAAACACGGCATGCTCAATTGAACGATATTTGCAACTAATCAGTGCACGGGCAGCAGGAAAGGTGATGACTACTGCTTCCTGGATCAGGAGTTTCGTCACCTCTCATCCAGAGTACAGGTGAGTGAGATAAGTTGAATGACTATCTTAAAATGAAATGAAAAGACACACACACACACACACACACACACACACACACACACACACACACACACACACACACACACACACACACACACACACACACTTCCTGAATCAGGAGTTTCGTCACCTGTCATCCAGAGTACAGGTGAGTGAGTTAAGCTGAATGTATGTATCTTAAAATGAAATGAAAACACACACACACATACACACTCACACACACACACACACACACACACCTCTGATCTTATAACATATCATTATATTGAAACAGTCTGGCTGATTGACGTTCCCTTGAACCTCGGCGTGGCAAATGACGTCTTGGGGTGTCGTTGTGATCCACCGTTGGTTGAACGAGTCTCTTTGGAATCCGTATGGCGAGCGGCAGCTCGTTCTTTGCGTCCATCTGAATCTCCACTGCCTGGGGTTCGAGCGTAGGTGATGGCACGCAGCGAGGCATACCGTCCACTTCTACGTTCTGGGCCGACGTCACTCTCGTTACTGAGCCTGCTGTGCTCTTGGCATCACAGCACCGGTTGGGTGCCGAATCCACACCCTGTCCCAAACGTTGAAGCGGTTCTGGTTGACTGTCGAGTGATGTTCGTATGCTGCATCTATATCAAGCAATCTGACTTCATACGGGAACATCTTGTTGGTTGGAGCGGAGGCAGCATCGTTTTCCTTCGGCATAGTGTTGTAGCGATATACAGCCTCGGCCACAGAACACCCCTTCCGACCTGGAATGGTTTTTACAGTTCTGTGGCACCGTTTAGATATCCCATTACTGGATGGCGAATTAGCACAACGATATCTGACCGCTATGCCCCAGCGACTGGCGAACTCACAAAACGTTGTGCTGCGGAAGCTGGTTGCGTTATCAGTCAGCAGCTCCTTGGGTGATCCTTGCTCAAAGAACACAGATCCCAGCTGCTCAATAACACTGGTGGTGTCTTGCCGTCGTATTGCCCTCCATATTCTGTGACGAGATGGACCACAGTCTATAAGAGTTAGGTAATGGTTGTTTTTAACATGGCATATATCCATTCTTACCCTGTCCCAGATCTGTGAGACCTCCAGCTTCCCCTTTTTCCACCTCTCGGGAGCCGGATCAATGGACTGGCACGCCTGGCACGCACGGACAACACCTTGCACTTGCCGTCGCTGAACAGTCGGGTGCACTCTTCTACAGAAATACAGGGTTCGTTTAATACCTGGATGCCCGGCGGTCTCATGAACTTTTGTTATGTCCTCTTCAGAGAAGTCTGTTGCTGCTCCGCACGCCAATGCCTCGCTCTCAAGACAAAGCCATCTTTTTGGTACTCTGGTCAGTGTGTCTGCTTTGTTGTCGGCAGAAGGCACAAATTTAACTGTCAGACACAGTCCATACTCCGAAACTATGGTTTTCACAGTCTCTAACCGTCTACGTATTAACATTTCTGCCGCTGCTTTAGTTCTTACGCGTGCTTTTCCTGACAAGGTGTCAGTGATCCAGTGATACACTGTCTGGAAGTCAGTCATCAAAGTAAGGTTTTTCATTTTCCAGGCCATGGCAAGGTTAAATCCTTTCACAACTGCATCCAACTGTGCTAGGTTTATGTGTGCATTCGTCCTTCCGTAACCAGCATGCATCTTCTATTATTTCACCATTCACCTCTATGGCAGCTCCCATTGCCAAGGAACTCGCATCCACCCACACTGTGGTCTCGTTCCCCTCTACATCCCATCGTCCTCGAGCAGGGTCCGACACTGCTATTCGTGTCATAGTCTCGACAAGCATGGAGCGCAACTTGGGATCACTGATTTCGTCGTTCCACGATGTACTGGCAGCGTTAGCTCGTCTCTTAAGGTAAGACGACGCCACTCTTAACCACCCACACACTGGCAGGTGACTAGTCAGTTGTCCACAAATGGAGAACACGGTACGTCTTGTCAGCTTCTTGGGTAGTTCACACACCTTGTCACGCTTCCACCACAAGGCGCGACGCTCCCCCAGACTCTGATGCCGAGGACACGAGTGCCCTCAGACACTCTCTCAGTCTGTTTGCAGGCCAAACCATGGCGACGTAGGTGAGTCTCCACTTCCACCGATGACGCAATACTTTCATCCGCCAAGATGTCGTCTAAGTATGGGGAGGTGGCACGATCAATCCTTTCATCCCAACTAAGGACAGTACCGAGGACCTTTTTCAGTACAAGTGGCGCAATATTTAATCCGAATCCTAGCCTCGTCAGGCAGTACCGTTGTCCACGAAAAACTACTGTCTGCCAAGACCACAAGGAGGAGTGGACGTGAATTTGTAGATACGCCTTGCGTAGATCTATGAAAGCAACGCTCTGGCTCCGCTTGTGTCATTCTCTGAGTTTCTCAGCACAAACATCTGTTTCTGCTGTGTGGGCGTCAACATAAGAGTTTAGATCCCGGAAATCCAACACAGGACGCACCTTTTTTTTATGTTGTTGCACGACTGCCATGAGAGGAATAGTCGCTCTCACTGGGCCGTGAATATTCTCGTTATGTGGGACCAACCAGCCGTCTTGAATCCACTGGCACAACTCGTTCTCGTACTCTTGACGGGCTTCAAGCGGCACTGAATATTCAGAGACAGTGTTTCGAAGCCTCGGCGGTCCTGATCCTCCACGCCATTTCCAATCTTGTTAGTGTTCTGATCGTCGATAGTAGCTGTTTCTACTGCTCCAAAAGCCTTATTTTCCTCAATACCAAAATACACATCTCTTGAGGAACGCACTGTTACACCATGCAAGGCTCTCACACAGTTCATTCCCAATATAAAGTCATAATTAATTGGCTTAAAGGGAACCACAAGTGCGCTCACTGTCGCTGACGCGCCTGAACGTAACTGTACCCGTACCTGGCTTGTTCCCCATACACTGATATCGTTCACCGCTCACTGTCGTCACGTTGGCACTTTCTCTCGTCCATTGGGAACACAAAGGAGCGTGCACAATGCACTTGATACAACCAGTATCAATGAGAGCATCACAGTTTACACCATTCACTAACAGTCTCGTTCCCGGTAGAGCACCATTCACTGATAATCCGGAGAGGAGGCTGGCGCTGGTGCTGCCTCTCCCATTCCGTTTCCCGGACATGACGAAACATGGATGTGGGCATGGCTGCCCACATCCGTAGCAGCGCATGTTGCCTCGCCCTCCTCGGCGCCAACCGTGCCGTGCCAGGCAGGCGCGCGAATGGTGGTTAGGTTGATTACAGGCCCGACACATAACACTAACAGATGCCAGAGGAGTCCTGTGTTGTTGATTGAAAGACGAAGCAACTCCTGCGCTGATATTCTCTTCTGCCAGGACTGCTCGAGCGCGGGCCACGATTTGATTGATGTCCATATCTTCTAGACGCGTGCCGGCTCTCAAGATGTGGCGAGCGGAGTCAGGAAGGCCAGCCACAAACGCACAACTCAGCCCGGCGTCTGGTATCCCTCCAAACAGCACAGCCAGGTAAACATCAACTGATTCGTCAATGCGTAACCTGCGACACGTAAACTGTTCATAGGCGAGAAACTTGTCTACCGCAAAGGCTGAAGTGAATGCAGATTTGATTCCTTCGTAGTTTCCTTTGTCTGTGCTGTTGAGCTGCTGGTATACGGAGAACGCTCCGCCAGTGAGACGGAGGGGCACGACGTTGTGTTGGTCTGTCACTCCTCGCAGTCTGCAGACAAGCTCCAATTTTTCTAACCACTCAGTCACGGCCTGTCTTGCGCCATCAAACTCTAGTATCAATCACAGGTCCATAGTGAGGTTGTCCAAGCCGCTCGCAGATACTTTCTCCTCCTTAGACATGACTGTCGTGGAAGGCCTAGATAGCTTATAGTGGCAGGACGGAGAGAGACAACCTGTAGCTGAGGCCTTTTTATTCCTTCTAACTACTACACACCCTACTGGCCCTCTCATTAAGTCGGACCGTGAAACCATGAAACACCATTCACTCATATGAACAAAACATTAACAATGAATAGGGATTCGAACAAGAATGACAACACTTCCACCAGTATAATTACATTAACTACGATCTATGTCTTCCCGCAATACACGCGCACACACACACACACTACACTCAGATAGCCCAAACCTGTCCAAAAGAAAACGAAATATCTGCGGGAGCAGGTGCCATTCCACATATCTGCTTTTGAGCTTCAACGGGGCATCCACCCAATCGTTCTCCTTCACTAGAATGTCCCTTGATCGTCACCAGTGCGAACATATTCTCTGTCATAACCAAGAGGTGTTCAAAAGATTGGTGACTTGTATTGTCATGCACCTCACAATGACGAAAATTGTTCCTACTGAACTGCACTCTGGCATTGCACACCCATTTGTTCGGTTATAGTCACTCTCTGACGATATGATGCCTTTGTCCATCTCACACAGGTTTGATTGGACTATTATTGTCACTGGTAACCCCTGCTCATATCCGAGGTATCTGTAGGGTCTACCAGTGTCGGATCTGACACTCCACTCCTTGGCTAAGGGCGCCTCATCTGAGCCATGGGCAGAGCATTTGGTGAAGAGTATGGGAGATCGCCGTGGATATGTCCATGGGGAGCAGTGCAATGGCTAAGTTGACTTCACGTGTCAGGCTCCGGTATTTCAGCAGTCCCCTGGCGACGTTCCCACCGTTTGGATGAGAAATCTTTTGAAAAGCGCGTCAGTCTCACCTGGGGGAAGGGTAAGGAAGAGTCCACCATCGACCACTTTATCCAGAACTAAGAAAGCTTTTGAATAAGGATAGCGAGGTTGACAAAAAAACACATTTCCTTCATAACCTCTATCGTCTTCCTGACGCTGATTGCCACCTTTTCTTTGGAGGGAGCATGTAGCAACCTATTGCGCAGGTTCATGAAACTAGAGACTCCTTCCCTCCTCAGGCGTGAGGTCACCATTTTCATCAGCTTTTTAAAGAATACTGGAGCCAGCAGGAGTCCGAAAGAAAGCCTGGTGAACTGGCACATATAGTGTCCCACTTAGAAAAAACAAACAAACATGAATTGGGGGTACCGAAAGTGGACATGTATGTACCAGTATGCGTCCTAGAGATCCAATGATATGTCGTATTAAAGCAAATGAGTGTAAAGATGGTAGGGAATCTGGGGCACTCTTTATTTCTTATCGTTTCGACAGAATGCCCTCTTCAGAGAGTGACTAACAGGTATCAGAATCAGTATAAAATAGAGGAAAGATGGGGAGGGGGAAGAGGGGATAGAGGGAAGAATAGGTGGGTGAAAAGAAGGGAGCTGTAGTGGAAGAGTGAAGTCATTGGAGCCTAACCCAGGTACAAGATAGTATGTTGTTTTTTGTGTATAGATTGGGCTACTGCTTGTTTTTTGTGTAAGTTTTGTTGGGCCGGCGCATCAAGGGAGACAACGACTGTAAAGAGGAAACTAAGCCAAGTGAGAGAAGAAAATTGGAGAAGAAAAACAGTCGAAGTGGACAGTGCTTTTTTTTGTTTGTTTTTTGTATTTTATGATTTTAGAGAATGAGGGACAAGTTTGAAGAAAGTGCCATATATAGCGGAGGGACCTTTAACTGTAAAGAGGAAACCATGCCAAGTGAGAGAATAAAATGGAAGAGGAAAAACAGTCGAAATGGATGATTTTTTTTTTTTTATTGTATTTTATGATTTTAGAGAATAAAGGACAAGTTTGAAGAAAGTGCCCCATATAGCGGAGGGACCGACAGTTTTACGTGGTGTCCGAACCACTTTGTTAATAGAAAGGTTGGGTGATGTGGAGGGGTGAGGTGTTAATCGAAGGATGGTTCGGTGGAGATGATGGCGTCGGTCTCTCCTTCCACTTTGTGGCCTGCTGCTGAAGCTGCTGAAGCTGCTGGCACCACTGCTGACAGCACTGCTTCCTGCATCAACAACCTGCTTGGGAGAAAGAAAGATCGCTCCGCGATGCGATGAGTTAGTGGGGTGTGATAAGGAATGATATGGGAGGGTGGCCGAGGATGATGGGAGAATGAAGGCTTTGTAGATATGGAGTTTTTTTTTTAATTTTTACTGTCGCAAAATCTCTTTAGGCTGCTCAAGGCACCGGCAGCTATGGCTACTTTTTGCATGATGTGGTGGTTAAATCTAAGGTATTTTTTCAATGCTGAAACCGAGGACCTTGTAAGTGGAGCTGATGGGGATAGGGTTATGGAGTATTCTGTATAGTAAAATTTGGCATGGTCCTCGGTGTGAATTTCGTATATGAAAGTAGATGACGTTAGATTTTTCGGGGTGGAGAAGAACGCGTCATTTGAGTTCCCATAGGCTTGTTGCTGTTAACTTGTCCTGTATTTTGTCATTAAGTTTGTGTAAATATCTAGCACGGGCTAATTGTGTAACATCATCAGCGTATAGAATGGTCAATGAGTCAGTGTGGGTCAGAGAGGACAGATCTGCTGTATACATATTGTAAAGGGTTAGGGAGAGCACAGATCCTTATGGGGACACCTGCTTGGGGATTGAAAAAAGCCGAAAAGGTACCCATGTGGCGAATTCTGGTTTGCCTCTCCGCCAGAAAACTGCACAACAACTTTTTTTTTATGAGTGGTAGCTGAAAGTTATTGCAAATTTTGTATATCAAAACAGTGTGCCAAACTGTGACAAAAGCTTTGTGAAATTTTTTGGTGACTAAGGCTGTTCTGAAGTGGGGGAATTTTTTTTACATAGGCTATGGTACTATATAGGGCGTCCTCAGTGGAAGCATTGCTTCGGAAACCAAATTGCTGTGGTGACAGCAATCCGTTACTCTCGATGAACGTCCTCAATCGCTGATCGATGACGTGTTCAAATGTTTTAGCGAGTATTTCCTAAAAATTTATGAGACAGTAGTTCTCCGAGAGATGAATGTTTTTTTTTTCCGGGCTTGGGGATAAGAATGATGTTAGAGACTGAATAATTTGGGGAGATACCTGAAAGCGAGGCAAGCATTAAAAATGTATGTTAAGCTTTTAATGACTTCGGGAGGAAGAGTTTTTGCCATAGGCCAAGTGATGCCTGAAGGGCCAGGTGCTCACCGTTGTGTGTGTTTGAGCAGCCGGGAGACATTCTCCTCCTCAACGGGTGTGGTGAGAAAGTGTCGAGGGTTTAGTCTTCTTAAAAAGATTGCGTTGTGTGGTCGCATGTTGGGTGTGTTAGCTGTGATGTTGTTCATGTAGGTTATACTGGGCTCGTGTAGGGGGAGAGGGTGGGGTTTGGAAGTATTTTGCCAGTGTGTTTTGAAGACAGAAAGAACAGTAGCTTATGTACGCTCTAAGTGGATCGATCACCTGTGCGGACGTCTGCCAGGGGAGCGCGCTTAGCGTGAGCTTGGCTGCCGACCGAGATAGACCCCTCTATGTTTGATGACCAAGGAGGTAGCAATGTATGCGGCTTCCATCAACTTTCTCTTCCTTCTTTCCATTTTAGTGTGCTGTACCGCCGCATTTTGCCAACGCGGCAGATGTCCAGGCTCCTCCCCATGTAAGAAAAGGGAATTAATTGGTGGTCCTGTCATGTCGCAGGTCGCTTTTATGTTCCTTTATTATCCTTTCCATCTCCCGCGCCGTTTCACCATAGTAGGCAGCGGAACAGCCTCCACAAGGGATAGCGTATACTATACTTAGCTGCATCGTGTCATCACTTGTCTCCGTAAACACTAAGCCTTGTAACTTTTGTCCCGAGGCATACGCTACGCGCGTGCCTGCGATAGACAACACTCTCGTGACGGCTTCTACCTCTTTCGGGTACGTGATGACTAAATATTCTCCACTCACTGTCATTTTTTCTTCACTACCCTTCTTGAAAATATCCATCGCCTTATTTTACAGCTTCTTCAGAAGTCCTAAAGGCCTGTGTTACGTACGTGAACTCCTCGGTTAAACATTTCTTGTCGCATACTCTAAGCACCCTTAGATAAAAACCAGTTAAGATAAAGAAAAGGACAGTGAATGGGGAATATTTAGTCATCTGTACGCGAAAGAGGTAGAAGCCGTCATGAGAGTATTGTCTGATGCATCCGTAGTAGCCTGGTCGAAGAGAAACGTCGACACAGGCACCACCCTCGCCACCCTACGTTGTGTCTTCTCTGGGAGGGACTTCACCACTGCCTGCCTCGCCGTTAGCCGAGACTTTGCATAGGACCTGGCTGCACCGGAGATGCTGTGTGCAGCCATACCTGCTAGGCCTTCCACCACTGTGATACAAGCCGACAGTGTATTCCTGAGGAAGAGCAGAAAGTAAGACATTGTTCAACACATGTGGGAGACAATGCTACTCTTAAAGACTTTCTACTAGTACTTTTTATCAGTAGAGACACTAAATACAAAATACCTTCACTTACTCTAGCTTCTCTCCTCATCCATTACCGCAAGAGACATGGAATCAATATGAAGGAAAAAATGTGAGTCGGGTTTTACCAGGTCCTCATCTCTCCCACCAGCTCACCGGAATCCGGTTCTTTCTGCTGGTAGGAAACAGACTTGTTTCCATCATGTCCCCAATTCAAGTCAGTCATTCCTGGTAGGGTCCTACTGCCCTCTTGATTAGGAAAGAACGTGGTGTTGGTCGCATGGCTTGCTGGACTTTGGGTTGGTCCTGAGATTTCTTGAGGAGAGACCAGAAATTGAGGGTAGAGTTCATGTGGTGACCACGTCAAGAATTATGGTTGCAGACACCTTAGGTTGTGCAGGGTGTGACTGTAAAAGAGGCCTGACTTTTTAATAAGATATGTCACACCTGACTTATCTGAAGTCTCTCTGACCATGACATATGAAGCAAGGAACCTGGACCTGGAAGTAAAAGGACCCCCGAAAAAGAGAAGGATCTCCACCCTGTCCACCGTTAGAGAGGAGTAACGTGAAGTAAAGGAATGTAGGGAAACGGCTACGTTAAATACCCCAACCCTCAAGCAGCTCCCACTTCCGGTCCTTCGGTAACAAACATCTTAACTACAATATTGTTCTGCCGAAGCCTCGTATTTATGGGCACCACGAGGCCAAACATAATACTACATACGTCAAAGATGCCTGCAGAAAGAAAAGACCGGGCACCAGGAAATAAATCAGGAAAAACCAGGCTGCTCATATCAAAGCTCATGCTGACATCATTAGGCCCATCATAATATCTCAAAGTAGGAAAACAGCATAGAAACGCACACCGTCAGAGAGCAGGAATGTCAAGTGAAGGAATGTAGGAAAATGGCTACGTTAAATATCCCTACCCTCAAGCAACTCCCGCTTCCGGTCCTTCAATAACAAACATCTGAACTAGAATATTGTTCTGCCGAAGCCTCGTATTTATGGGCACCACGAGGCAAAATATAATAATACTACATACGTCAAAGAGCAGGCACTAGGGAATAAATCAGGAAAACCAATTTGTTCTTCTACCAACGCTCATGCTGACAATATTAGCCCCATCATAATATCTCAAAGTAGGAAAACAACATAGAAACGCGAACAAAAAAAGCGGAAAAAAACATATGTTTGTGAAGCAAACACATATTACCAGTACGAGAAAGAAACACCAAGGAAAACTGCCAGACTCAGGGATTTACCTTAGTAAAGAGAACAGCAAATGAAGCATAGTGTGAACGTGATCATCGCCATGATGAAATGAACAAAAGATAGAGAAAATGGGTTGTGGCCACGGGATGCTGAAAACGGTGCATAACTGAGTGGAAGGTTCTTGTCTGTTGCACACGTGTGTTTTAATTATTTGGATTTTATTGCGACTACCTCTTTTTTGAGTGATCCTGAAGAAGTATTGAAGAAATGAGACAAGTTACATAAATCAGATTATGATCGGAGGATCGCTATGAAGGAGAAAGGGTAAGGAAAAAGAATAAGAAAAAAATGTTAGGCATATCGCCAAATATAAGGTTACTTCATCAGAACATTCAGTGAATGGAGAGAAAAGACAAAGTTGGTGATGATATAGAGAAAATGTGCTACATCTCTGAAGCCAAATGTTTAAAGATTTTCTTATAGACATAGATGTTAGGGAAAAGAAAAACGGCACAGATGACTTTAGTTGGAAAGTGACTCTCTAGTCGAAGCCAGATGGAAAAAAAAACACTGCGAACATAGACACAAAAATCCATATTTGGAATAGAAATTAAGATATGGAATATAAGAAGGAAAAAATAAGCTAATGCTAATTGTCTTACACACAAGTACTTAGTAGAGGAGAAAGAAATGATGTTCTATAGGTTAAAAGGTAAATCTAAGTCCAAAAATGTTGCAGAAGTTAATGAAGAAGTTGAGGCAGATGTCAAGACATATAAATTCGATATACGATGAAGAGTTTTACAATCATATATATATATATATATATATAT
>CM035206.1:3176481-3197951 GCA_020233015.1 Callinectes sapidus | reverse complement strand
GAGAGAGAGAGAGAGAGAGAGAGAGAGAGAGAGAGAGAGAGAGAGAGAGAGAGAGAGAGAGAGAGCTGGCTTTCCACCTAGGTGTTAAGACCATAAATTGGTCCTGCGGTGACGTGACAACGCACCTCACGGGAAAATCCCGTCCTCAACCGCGGCTAAATGTTCTTCACCCATGCAAACCATTACAGTGCTTATACCATAACACAACCATAATCGGCTTTGATCATATGTGCTGTGATTTGGGGAAGAAATTATACTCAAAATTTGGCAGGATAATATTTAATTAAAAAATTTGTGAAAAGTTGTGTAGATATGTCTGCAATAGATGGTAAGTATTCCAAGTATGAAATTACATTTGCGTCATGAAAGTAACACGATGTGTTCATCTCTGCCAATTTTGCATGTACAAACCTTAAGTACTAAAAATATTTGTTGATAATGCAGTCTCCACGGTCATAATGAAAGACATTGATGTGCCCACACCTAGCCATATGGCCAGTGGACGGGAAGGGTGGGGGACCACCAGCTGTACCTGAACAGACCTGCTGAGTCACATCATCTTCCATGCCAGAAAACTCTCCCGCATCACCACTTAGCCAACCTTTGATAACAAACCACCCACCATTTGTGAGTGAACAGTCAAGATCAAAATCTAGCATCCAGTAGGCCTCCCCAAACCTGAAGAAAAGATTAAAAAATTGTATCAGTATAGCCACAATGAGTGTCCACAATGACAATTTTTTTTTTTTTTTTTCATTTATTTAGCGTGAAATTGTCTTCAACGAAGGCAGTTCTGTATTATAATTCATTCATTGGAATCGTACATATGAAGGCTAAACCTGATTTGCAACAGCCTGGCTTCCTTATAAGTTAAGATTATTCCTATGCATTAAATGGATTATTAGTTTGTTTCATACTATCAATCACAATAATGATTATAGAACTTGAATATCTTTACCAAATGTTTGAAAGACAAATGAATAATCATAATCAAATGAAATTTGTCATTTGTAGAATTTGTTAAATTATTTTCAGAATAAACCATCCCATACAGAGAAATGCCTACTATAAGTCACAAACAAAAAGCTGTTAAATATAATCATAACAGCTTTATAATGAAAACATGTTCAAAGACCATGGAGTATCTGAGGGATATTAATTCACATGATAGCCTACATTATCATAATTTTCGCTCATGTGCCCAAAAGAAGGGGTATTTCTAAGACCTAGCGCGTTGATATGAAACTCCTGGAAAGTGGTCCTAAGAAGTTTGTGAGCTATTCACATTGGCAATGGCAGAAAAAAATAAAAACGGTACCAAAGTGCCGAAATATTTTAGTTAGACATAAAAAAATAAATCTAAATTTTACATGAATTTGATAGCCATTACAAAGCAATAAAGGTGAAGCCAGACTAAGTTCACTGGGATCGTATGTTTGACACATTGCTCACGCCAGGTGTTGGATGGACCGAGTGAACCTACAACAGTTCTGCTTAAGCTTGGTTTTGTCTAGATTGGTTTTATCTATTTAGTTAAATGGATTACAAAGAAAAAGAGTAGGAATTATCTGGGCTGAGTAGTTTTTCAGGACCACTTACACTGAAAATTTGGTGTTGGTTGCTATGATAATGATATTTTAGGAAATAGTATTAAGCAATTTCATAACTGCTGTTAAGGTTTACTGATACTGCCTGTTGGTACCCAATAAATTTACTGTGCTCTATATTGTCCTGAATCGAGGAAGACAGTGCCCGCCACCTGTGCTCTAGATGACCTGAGTGACTGAACTATAGGATATAAAATGTTACACCTCCTAGGTATTGCATCTTTTATTATCTTCTTTCGCTATTTTTTGTTGTTTTATTGACTTTACTAACTGCACTCCTCCCATCTTACTGAGGCCTCACTGCACAATATTTTTTTTCCTTTCACTCCAACTCTCTAATGCAAGAGTTAACCGTGTGGTAACCGTGTGGTAACAGGATGCAGATAAAAGAAGACATAAGAAGAAAGGAAAGAAACAGAAATAAGGGAAACAGGCAATAGGAAGTAGTATAACAACAGTACCAAACAAATAGTGAGGTGGATAAAGATTAATAAGAAGGTTCCTATCATATGGAAACATTACTCAGAAGCAAATACATATAGGGAAATTGACAAGGATTGATAATAAGGTACCGGTCATATGGAAACATGATCCAGAAGTAAACACAGATAGTGAAATCCCAGAGGCCTGACTGTTAATCACAGGGTCATATAGAAACATGACCCAGAAGTAAACACTGATAGTGAAGGTAATTGAGAAGTTAAGAGAAAAGACCTTTAGATTTGGAAAACCGGAAGAAGATGTGAACATAGGAGAGGGATATAACCTAACTTGAAAGTGTATTGTCTCAACTTCGCCCCCATACAGTAGTGTAAGTGTCTCGTCTAATCTTGACCAGTGCCATGATAACCAGGATGTGGATGACACGCCTAGGGGTGTGTCTTATGTAAAAAATGTGTAACAACTAAAGTATAAAATAAGACGTAACTAGAGAGAAAAACATTGATTTTTGGAGAGAAGTTTTTGGACGTAGTTAGAGAGAGGAGAAGCTGAAAGGTTCCAACTTTCCTGACCAGAGGAGGGTCAGGGGCGACATGGAGACATAAAATTGTATCAGTAAGTGGAGCTTGATAATGCAGTCTAAACTATTTGTTGTGCAATGTAGTATAAGGAGGAAATAGTGGTCAGGATGTTCTATTATTAGAATGTTTAGAGTTAAGGTGTTGTGTTGATTTTCTATATGTTGGTGTGGATTTTACCGTGACATTAATATTGAATTATTTTGAGTTAAATATAGAGGAGAGATTGATGGAAAAAGTTGATAATATTGTGTGTTGCGTATTTTGGTGTGGGATGTATTTGACATTTAAATTGAATTATCTGGAGTTAAATGTTGATGAAAGATTTCATGAGAAACGTTCATAATATTAAGTGTTACGGATATTGATGTTGAATGTACTTGACATTAATGTTGAATTATATGGAGTTGGATACTGATGAGAAATTTGGTTTCGTGAGAAACTTTGATAATATTGTATGTGAAGTTGAATTTTTAATGAGAGATTGATGCGACTTTAGGGACATTATGTATTAAATGTATTGGAAGTCATCAGCTGGTTGCTGAAGGAAGGTTTAGGTTAATAACTTGTGATCTTAATTATCAAATCTATTAAATGAGAAAATTTAGCAGTGTATATTATCATACCTCGTGGTTATTGATATTGAGTCTTACACAAATATGCAATTGCAGGCGTGCATGCAAGAAATTGCAGGACACAACAACCAGTACTCCCAATCATTCATTCCTTTGTCTGGTAAACTTTTGAATTCCCTACCTGCGTCTGTATTTCTATCTTCCTATGACGCGACTCTTTTCAAGAGGGAGGCCTTAAGACATTTTGTCTGATTTTCAGCTAACCTAGTGATGTTTCAGGGAATAGACAGTGAGTGGGCTTTTTGTATAGATTATTTTTGTTGCACTTGGGCAGATTCCCCTTCTACATAAAAAATTATATATATATTATATATATATATATATATATATATATATATATATATATATATATATATATATATATATATATATATATATATATATATATATATATATACTGTCTCCTCAAGGAGGAGGCAGTAGATAACTGCTGAAATGATAATTACTCCCCATTACTCCCAGGACTAAGGCACTGGCTCAAGGGGTGCTGTGAGCTTATCATCAAAATCAGCGTGACCTCACTGAACGTTTGCCTTTGCGTTCATTACACAAGGGGGTAGTTACAGCCTGAACTCTAAAGACAACCTCTTCCTCCACACAAAACTACATGCACCTAGTTACACAAACATCCTTCAATTAAAATTTTGATTAAATTTGGTGACTCCTACACCAGCCTCAGAGTCCCCTTCTGGGGAGGGGACCGTAATTGTCCCCAGGTCAGACTGCTCTTCCGGTATTGACCCTAAGTGTCTTGACACCGCCCTCACATTTTTCTCTATCAACTTCTGCAATATTCGCGGTCTTCAATCTAATTTTCAATCTGTAGAACACCACTTCTCCTAGACTAAACCTCATCTTCTTTTCCTCACTGAATCACAGGTGTCTGAGGCAACTGACAGTTACCCCTTTTCTGTTCCCTCCTACTTTCTCTATCCTCATTTTCGTTCCAAAGCTGGATGTTGCGTCTATGTCCGCAACGACATAACTTGCTCTCGTGCCCACGGTCTTGAATCTTCTGAGTATTCCACCACCTGGCTTCGACTTCAGAATCGCTTTCTAAATATTTTTTTTCTGTGCTCCATGTCTCTTACCTAACTCCTCTGACTATAGAAAATTCTTTGACTACCTAACTTCTAAAGTGGAACACATTCTGACTCTCTTCCCTATTGCAGAGATCTCCATTCTTGGAGACTTCAATGTTCACCACCAGCTTTGGCTTTCCTCTCCCTTCACTGACAATCCTGGTGAACTCGCACATACATTTTCTATCCTACATGACCTAGAGCAACTGATGCAACACCCTACTCGTATTCCTGACCTTGGAGATACACCCAACGTTTTTGACCTTCTCCTAATCTCTAATCCTTCTGCTTATGCTATCACACTTTCTTCTCCGTTGGGTTCCTCCGATCATAATCTCATATCTGTATCTTGTCCTATCTCTCCAATTCCTCCACAGGATCCTCCAAAGCGGAGGTGCCTTTGGCATTTTGCCTCTGCTAGTTGGGCAGGCCTGAGGAGGTATTATGCTGATTTTTCCTGGAATGATTACTGCATCCATGACAGAGACCCATCTCTGTGTGCTGAGCGCATAACAGAGGTGATAGTGTCTGGCATAGAGGCGTACATTTCTCACTCTTTCTCTCGACCTAAACTTTCCAAACCCTGGTTTAACATAGCTTGCTCTCGTGCTATCCATGATAGAGAGGTGGCCCACAAAAGGTACTTGAGCCTTCCATCACCTGAGTCTCATGCACTTTATATTTTTGCCCGAAATCATGCCAAGTCTGTTCTTCAACTTGCCAAAAATTCCTTCATTCACAGAAAGTATCAAAATCTTTCCAGATATAACTCACCTGGAGACTTCTGGCATCTAACCAAAAACATCTCCAACAACTTTACCTCTTCAGCTTTCCCTTCTTTAGCTCAACCGGATGGCACCAATGCCATCTCGTCTATCTCAAAAGCTGAATTCTTCGCTCAAACCTTTGCTAATAACTCTACCTTGGACGATTCCGGTCTTGATCCTCCTTCTCCTCCCCCCTCTGACTACTCCATGCTACCTATTAAAATCCTTCGTAATGGTGTTTTCCATGCCCTCGCTGGCCTAAACCCTCGGAAGGCTTGTGGACCTGATGGGGTCCCTCTTATTGTTCTACAAAACTGTGCCTCCGTGCTTGCACCTTGCCTAGTCAAACTCTTTCAACTCTGTCTATCTACATCTACCTTTCCTTCTTGCTGGAAGTTTGCCTACATTCAGCCTGTTCTTAAAAAGGGTGACTGTTCTAATCCTTCAAACTACCGTCCCATTGATTTAATCTCCTGCTTATCTAAAGTTTTTGAATCTATTCTCAACAAGAAGATTCTTAAACACCTATCACTTCACAATCTTCTATCTGACCGCCAGTATGGCTTCCGCCAGTGCCGCTCTAATGGTGATCTTCTGGCTTTCCTTGCTGAGTCTTGGTCATCCTCTTTTAGAGATTTTGATGAAACTTTTGCTGTGGCCCTAGACATATCAAAAGCTTTTGATAGAGTCTGCCACAAAGCTTTAATTTCCAAACTACCCTCCTTTGGCTTCTATCCTTCTCTCTGCAACTTCATCTCAAGTTTCCTTTCTGATCGTTCTATTGCTGTTGTGGTAGACTGTCACTGTTCTTCCCCTAAATCTATCAACAGTGGTGTTCCTCAAGGGTCTGTCCTATCACCCACTCTCTTCCTATTATTCATCAATGATCTTCTCAACCAAACTTCTTGCCCTATCCACTCTTATGTTGATGATACCACCTTGCACTTTTCCACGTCTTTCCATAGACGACCAACCCTTCAGGAAGTACACAGCTCACGCAGGGAAGCCTAAGAACGTCTAACTTCTGATCTCTCTAAAATTTCTGATTGGGGCAAAGCAAACCTATAGTGTTGTTCAATGCCTCAAAAACTCAATTCCTCCACCTATCAACTCGACACAACCTTCCAAATAACTATCCCCTCTTCTTCAGTGACACTGAACTGTCCCCTTCTCCTACACTAAACATTCTTGGTCTATCCTTTACTAGTAATCTAAACTGGAAACTTCACATCTCCTCTCTAGCTAAAACAGCTTCTATGAAGTTAGGTGTTCTGAGCCGTCTCCGCCAGTTTTACTCACCTCCCCAACTGCTGACTCTATACAGGGGACTCATCCGCCCATCTATGGAGTATGCTTCACATGTTTGGGGAGGCTCCATTCATACAGCTCTTTTGAACAGGGTGAAATCAAAAGCTTTTCGTCTTATCAACTCCTCTTCTCTGACTGACTGTCTTCAGCCTCTTTTTCATCGCCGCAATGTTGCCTCTCTTGCTCTCTTTTACCGCTACTTCCATGCTAACTGCTCTACTGATCTCGCTAACTGTGTGCCTCCCCTGCTCCCGTGGCCTCGCTGCACAAGACTTGCTTCTTCCTCTCATCCCTATTCTGTCCACCAAGAGTTAACCAGTATTCTCAGTCTTTCTTCCCTTTCTCTGGTAAACTCTGGAACTTTCTCCCTGCCTCTATATTTCCACCTGCCTATGACTTGAACTGTTTCAAGAGAGAGGTATCAAGACACTTATCCCATTCTTTTGGAACATGAATCCGGACTTTCCAGGGACCGGCACCAAAGTGGGCTATTTTGTTTTATTTTTGTTGCCCTTGGCCACTTCCCTTTCTACATAAAAAAAAAAACTTCTTTCCCTATCCCCTCCTATGCTGATGATACCACCTTGCACTTTTCCACGTCTTTCCATAGACGACCAACCCTTCAGGAAGTATACAGCTCACGCAGGGAAGCCTCAGAACACTAACTTCTGATCTCTCTAAAATATCTGATTGGGGCAAAGCAAACCTAGTATTGTTCAATGCCTAAAAAACTCAATTCCTCCACCTCTCAAGTCGACACAACCTTCCAAATAACTATCCCTTCTTCTCCAATGACACTCAACTGTTCCCTTTTTCTATACTGAATATTCTCCGTCTATCCTTTACTTGTAATCTAAAGTCGATACTTCACATTATCTTCTCTAGCTAAAACAGCTTCTATGAAGTTAGGTGTTCTGAGCCGTCTCCGCCAGTTTCACTCACCTCCCCAACTGCTAACTATATACTGGGGGCTCATCTGCCCATATATGGAGTATGCTTTACATGTTTGGGGAGGCTCCACTCATACCGCTCTATTGAACAGGGTGGAATAAAAGCTTTTCGTCTTATCAACTCCTCTCCTCTGACTGACTGTCTTCAGCCTCTTTCTCATCGCCTCAATGTTGCCTCTCTTGCTCTCTTTTACCGCTATTTTTATGTTAACTGCTCTTCTGATCTTGCTAACTGCATGCTTCTCACCCCTAGTTTGTGCACCTCTCCTATGCAAGAGTAAACCAGTATTCTGAGTCGTTTTTCCCTTTCTCTGGTAAACTCTGTGTTAAGGATGTGATGGGTAGGAATTCATTGTATTTATATATGTAAATACAACCTAATGCAATCTCTATAAGATGGTGCAATACCTCAGAAATGCTGTCACATCTTAATCCTCTACAAGGATACTCCTGTATAAGACTTGTTTTGCAGGACTCACGGTACTTTGAAACCACACACACACACACACACACACACACACACACACACACACACACACACACACACACACACACACACACACACACACACACTACCACCACCTCAGCTATACTTGCCGGTGGCTGGGTAACAAAATTACTCAGCCTGAATACATCTATTTACACCAAAAACCTCAGTGTATTGGAAGGGCATGGTTGACGTCGGCTGGGGCCAAGGATATTATAGATTCCTTGACTGAGACGCATTGGGCGTGGTACTTTGGTCCGGGAGTGGGAACTGCTGAACGGACGAGTAACCCTTAAACTCTGCGCGCCAGGGTGAAATCCTTGCAACCTCCCCCCCCCCCCCCCCCCGTTCCCGCCACTCTCTCAAGGACGAGTGAGGGTGACTTATGCTGATTTGATGCCTGCTGATACCGAAGAGGAGCACATATTACTTAGGAATAGGTGAGAAAACAGCAGAGTAGCTGACACTACATGAATACTAAAGTAATTACATCACTTGCTGACATAATTATTGGTGATGAAATATTACTGTGCCGTCACATTTTCTGGCATTAAAACTAATGTGATTTGAGCCTTTAAATCCAGTAGTGTAATTTGTAACTCTCTGTTATATGTTTTCATCTATATTTATCTATATCATATATAATCATAATAACAATAATGTCATTTGAGTGTATCTTTATGTATTTCTCTTTTCTTTAATCTTCTTCCAGGCGTCGGAAATGACCTTAAACTAACCAGAAGTATGAAAAGTTGAAATCTATGCATACTTAACAATAACAATAATAAATAAATTAATAAAATAAATAAACAAGTATGATAAAACAATGGAAAGCTATGGGTAGTTTCAGGAGTCTCGCTTCCTCATCTCTATGGGAAAAAAAATAAAGGTGAAAAGCACCAGATGGTGAGAATGTTCCTGCCCAAACCGTTCCCATTATTCGGGATTTAACCGCAGTTCAGGGCGAGAGAACGCTTACTACTTCTGGAAGTAACCTAAATGTGGACAGTTTAGGCTACAGTTATTGGAAGTCATGTCATTCCTGATCTTCTAGCTATGCACGTGTTCAAAACGCACGTGTAGGTTCTGACATCTGCAAGAAGGTTCTAGCCAACATAAAAAAAGGCAAGGAAAAGCAGTGGAAACCACACTTTGTATAATGCAAGAGGGACAAAATAAACGGTTTTGCGAAATTCTTTCCAAGTAAGGAGTGAATGCCCTCTACCTCCCATAGCTCACTCCCCCCTCTGTCTCTCCTCATCTGTGCCTCTTCTTCCTTCTTTTTGGGCAGCCAGGGTCCTTCCCCCCCAGTGTCCCTGGCCATGGCTGACCAGCTGGTTGGGGTGGGGCTTGCAACCCCTCCCCGTAAAAAACACCCACAGCCACCAACAAAGTTAGAGGCAGAGGTCGGGGTGGAGGCTATAGGCGCGGGCGAGCCTCTGGCCATGGCCCTGATCCAAGTATGCTGGGGGGGTCCGATCGTGCAGACCTCTCGGGTGCCAAGGCACCAGAGGGGCCTGACTACCGGTATGACGGATGCAGGGGAAAGCCTGCGGGAGCCCTGTGTCCTGAGAGGGGCGGGAGGGCCCCCTAGCCCTACTTCTGATTTTGGGGGTGCCGGTGGGGCTGCAGATGTGGCGCCTGCACGTTGGACTGCTCCTGGAGTGAACCTTCGAAGGGTTCTGCGTGTGGGCTCCTGGAATGTCCTAAGTCTCTCAGAGGATCACCGATTGCCTCATTTATCAGATGAGCTCAGTAGGCTGAGGGTGGATATGGTGGGGCTCTCTGAGACAAGGAGGCCTGGCAGTGGCGAGACCAGTAGTAAAGGTTTTACTTACTACTGGTCCGGCATGAGAAATGGTCACCATGTCAAGGAGATAGCCATAGGCGTCTCCAGCAGACTGCAGCCGTCTGTTGTAGAGGTTACTCCGGTTGATGACCGTATAATGCGATTAAGGCTGAAGCACAGTTTAGGCTTCATGTCTGTTGTTGTTGTATATGCTCCTACCGAGGTGTGTGAAACTGAAGAGGAGATGTTCTACGCCAAACTCGACTCTGTAATGGACCAGTGTCCCCGTTGTGATGCACTCATTGTCCTGGGCGACTTTAATGCTGTCACTGGCACCGAAAGGGCTGGCTATGAAATATGTGTTGGTCCCCATGGTTCTGGTACCAGGAATGACAACAGCTCTTTCCTTCTGAATTTTGCAAGATTCAGAAGGCTGAGAATTGCGGGTTCCTGGTATCAGAGACCAACGCTGCACCGCTGAACTTGGTATAGCAATGCCGGAGGGGTAGCGAAGGAGATCGATTATATCCTTATCAGTACTCGTTGGAGGATCCTCCAGAACTGCAGGGTTTTTCGGAGTGCCGAGTTCTTTGCGACCGATCACAGGCTTGTTGTTGCTTCACTCAAGCTTCATATCAAGTCCAGAAAGCCTCCAAGACGCAACCACACTGTGTTTCATCTTGAGAAGCAAGTATGCAGTGACAGTCTCCAATCAGTTTGGAGTGCTCGACACCCTTGAGGACCCTGAAAAGCTATGGGATACCTTCAAACTCTTGAGGCTGCCAAGGAATGCATTGGGGAGTGCCCGAGATCACGGAGTGGCTTCACCTCGGTAGAGACGCTGGAAAGTATTGAGGAGAGTCGCGCTGCCAGACTTGCTGGGAACCATAACCAGTACAGGGCTCTGTCACGTAGGACTAGAACTCTTCTGAGAAGAGACAAGGAGAGGTACGTCAGGGGTCTCGGTGAGGATGTCGAGTGTCATTTAAATGCTAATGACCTCAGACTTGCCTATTGAGCTCTGAAGAAACTCCGCTCCAAGTCTACTTCTCAGGTGAGTGCTATCCGAACAGCAGATGGTTACCTCGTATCGGACGCAGATGGGCAGATGGCTCGTTGAGCTGAGTACTTTGAGCAGCTGTTCAAGGTGGATCCTCCAATCGGACAGCTCCGGACTGTAGGATTGCAGACGTTGGATGCTGATCCACCCATTGACGAAACTGCAGCCTTTAGCGATGTCAAGGAGGCTGTGGCAAAGTTGAGGGGTGGAGAGGTAGCTGGCATCTGCAACATCAGTGCGGAGCTGCTCAAAGCTGGGGGTGAAGCTATGATCCGTGAGTTGCATGCTGTCTTGACTGCTGTATGGCATTCGGGTACCATTCCCCCTGACTGGAAGAAGGGGTTTGTCGTCCCTATCTGGAAGGGGAAAGGGGCCCGTCAAGACTGCAGCAACTACCGTGGAATAACGCTGCTCAGCGTACCAGGCCAGGTGCTTGCCCATTTGCTGTTGACACGGATCCGCACTCACCTGCTGAAGCATCAGAGACCTGAACAGTCAGGGTTCACGCCCGGTAAGTCAACAACTGACCGTATCCTAGCGCTTCGCGTACTGGTGGAGCGCCGACGTGAGTTTCGACAGGGAATGCTTGCAGCCTATGTCGATCTCAAGAAGGCGTTTGACTCAGTGCATCGAGAGACACTCTGGGATCTTCTGCGTCTCCGTGGGATTCCTGCAAGGATTATTGGTCTATTAACTGGCCTGTACTCCGGGACTGTAAGTGCTGTGAAGTGTGGAGGCGTCCAGCTTCTTCCCTGTGAATACAGGTGTGAGGCAGGGCTGTGTGCTTGCTCCATCACTTTTCAATACATGTCTGGATTGGGTACTAGGCAGAGTTGTGGAACAAATTCATTGTGGAGCATCTGTCGGCAACACCAAGATTACAGATCTTGATATTGCTGATGGTGCAGCAATCCTCGCGGAGTCACTGGAGGTTCTGGTAATGGCTCTAGAGGCACTGCACGAGGAGGTGAATCCCTTGGGACTTAAGGTTTCCTGGGCCAAGACCAAGGTCCAGGTGTTTGGAGGCGTGCTGGATGAAACAGTACAGTCTGTCCATGCGTGTGGCGAGGACATTGAGATCTTGAAAAGTTTCACATACCTTGGTAGTGTAGTACATAACGATGGTGGGTCGAGCCAAGAAGTCCCACGGCGGATTGGCCTGGCCCACGGCGTTATGGATTCGCTCAACACGAGTATTTGGCGTTGTCGATACCTATGCAGACGGACAAAGATTCGGATCTTCAAGTCGCTGGTGATCCCTGTCTTACTCTATGGATGTGAGACATGGACGCTGAACACCGACCTGAAGAGGCGAATTGATATCTTTGGTACTAGATGCCTTCGCAGGATCATGGGATACCGCTGGTATGACTTTGTGTCAAATCTGCGATTGTTCCACGAGACCGATTCGAGGCCTATTACTAGCATAGTCCGTCAGCGCCAACTGCGGCTATATGGGCATGTGGCGCGATACCCGGAATCCGACCCTGCTTGTCGGGGTGTTTCCGTAAGGGACAACCCAACTTGGAGGAGGCCTAGGGGACGCCCACAGAACTCTTGGCTGCGGCAAGTCGATGCCTCCTGCTGGGAGTTACTCGGTATAGGAAGGGAGCCTGCATGGAGACTCGTGATGCGTGACCGCCAGGAGTGGCGCCGTAGGGTAGGCGTGGCAACGCGCCCCCCGGCGTATGCCCCCCATGATTGATTGATTGATAAATTCAGAGTTAAGGAGCCCACTGATTGAATTGCTGAAAAGGCGCCGTGATGTTTTCTTCTTACTCAGTGAAACGTTAGGTGCAACTACAGAAGAACACCATGTAAATTAAAACAATGCAATATATACATCTCTACGTATACATCTTGGTCCTTATGTGCATTTTCCTACTGTGATTATACCTATTCTCATCTTTTTTATTGTCTTCGTGATCTTGTACTGTTGTTTTAAACGAGTTACGTCATTGCATAATGATCTTAAAGTAAAGCTCCACCAAAAGACAGAAGACACTGAGGGTACACCAGTTTAACATGGATAGGTACATGTTTTCAGAACATCGCGAGGACGCGATATTTTAGGTAACCGAGCAATGTCAGGGATATGATAGGTAACAATTCATTGTATTTACATATGCAAATACAAACTAATGCAACATCTCTATAAAATGGTGCAATACTTCAGAAAAGCTGTAACAGGTTAATCCTCTACAAGGAGTTGCATGTGTTTATATATATATATATATATATATATATATATATATATATATATATATATATATATATATATATATATATATATATATATATAACTAGGCATTTCAATTGTTGTTGTATCCATAGGATGTTCCATTTATCAAAATATAATAATATAAATTCTGTTAGTAGGATGTAGTTTATAAGTCATCACTGTATGAGATAAAATAATGTACTTGAACACTGAGGCATCAGACACACACACACCCATTCCTGCATCACATGACCCACGCCCGGAGTCAGCAGTATCCGAGGCGTGAGGCCCAGCGGCCCGCACCAGAGGAGAGAAGAAAACTAGCTGCCGTGTGAGGCGGTTGGGGGAGACCCAACAGGGCCGCCGCTGGCCGGTCTTCCGCCGGTTTTTGTGGAGTTTTGAGTGTGAGGACTTTTGTGTGTTGTGCCGTAAAGGTGTGTGTTTTAGGGACTGGAAAGTGTTCTCTAAGTAATCTTCCAATAGATAGACTTAACACTTCTCTGAGAAAAAAAAGTAACATTATGCTCTAACCGTGTGTCTTGAAACCCCTGTAATTATCACCCCTGACATATTAACTTTTAAATTCTGAGCTTTCCTCCAAACCTGGGTATGAAAAGTGAAATATATATATTAACCAGTTGACCGCTCGCCTCAAAAGAATTCATAAACTCATATCACAAAAATCAGACTCACTTGGATAACTTAGTTGGTGAAGCTACCTCAAGGCTAACATCTGGAACTCTATCCCTGCTTCTGTACTTCCACCTGCATATGACTTAAGCTCTTTCAAGAGAAAGGCATCAAGGCATTTATCCCAATCTTTTGGCTCATGAATCTGAACTCTCCCGGGGACCGGCACTTCAGTGGGCTTTTTTGTTTTATTTTTGTTGCCCATGGCCTTCTCCCTTCTCTCTCTCTCTCTCTCTCTCTCTCTCTCTCTCTCTCTCTCTCTCTCTCTATATATCTATCTATCTATCTCTATATATATATATATATATATATATATATATATATATATATATATATATATATATATATATATATATATATATATATATATGTAGACAGTGCTCGTCAAGGCATTATGCCGGATGAGGGCCTCGGCATAATACCATGACCATAAAAAATTGGCCTGCTGTACAAGGCCGGTGTTTTCTGTAACAAATTTATGGTAAGAACCAGCTGTTAGCTAGACGTCAACTCCTACCAATACATACCACAGTTCCGCCTTTGCGAATGTGTGGCTGACGTGGTGAAAAGTAGTTTTGCCTTTTTTATTTCTATCTTTCATTCACCCTACCATTTATTTTTGTTTTCTTTTTTCGGCTATTCCTTTGTGACTTTGGACAAAAGGAAGTCGTCAACACCTGTAACTACACCTCTGATTATGGTGCTTCACAAATCTGGGCTGCAGACAAGAGAAACAAGGGCAAATATTGGTGTGACTGAGCGACTTGTGAGAAACTAGGCGAAGAGTTTTAAGGATTGCACGAATGAGAGAGCAAAGGTGCATCAGTTTTTCTCACCATAGCATCTGAGGCGGCAGAGTGGTGTGCATTGGGAGACGGTGTTGTAATGCTAGTACGCGGCATAGATAACATCAACGGCCAGCCTATCCTCCCCTCCCCCCCCATTAGTGTCTAGATTAGAGGTCCGCCTGTTAGGTAATATAATTCAGGCAAAATAAAGTTCTTGTGATGCAGGAGTAAAAAAAAATTACTTCTTTGCGCCTGTTTCTCATTCAATGCATTATTGTGCATGTGTATGGTATCTTGCAGCTCGATTGAAGTGAAATCGTCCTTATTGAATCACAGGAACGTATCACTGAAAGCAGAAAAATATATTCTTTTTATATGAAAATCAAGTACAAAAGAATTTGGGGGGATTACGTATGTGGAAAAATAACTATGACTATCATATATTTACTGTTTCATTATATCTACAAATAATACATTCTGGGTACCAAATATTTCTTTCCACGCTGTTGACTGTAGTTCTTTTCCTGTAAAAATTTTTCCCACTCTTCTTCTTGTCCAAGACATCCTAGATAAGTGCAAATATTGTGAGGAAAAACTTGGGCTGGGTCAGGGATACTATTTACTCCAACGTTTCGACATAATGTTTTCTTCAGAGAGTGTCTCTAAAGAAGACATTCTGTCGAAACATTGGAATAAAGAGTATCCCTGACCCAGCCCAAGATTTTTCTTACCATCTTTACACTCATTTGTCTTACTACTACTGCTCAACATCCTAGATAACAGGACTGCTGTAACTCTCTCATTATTTTTTTAGTACATCTTTTATCTCTCCAGTCGGTTTCTCCTTTCTTTGGACTATGCATGGGTATCAAAGTGAATCTAACCCATTGAACTCAACCCTCAAGATATATGGCACCATCTACTACTTAGTGGATGTATACTCGTAATGAAACTGAGTGGTTTTTGCTATATTTCTGGTACCAAACACACACACACACACACACACACACACACACACACACACACACACACACACACACACACACACACACACAAACACACACACACACCCTCGACTCACAACCGAGAGGGCCCGGGATCGACTCGCGGGCGCGGCGAGGCAAATAAATGGGCATGCTTCTTAATGTGTATTTAGCCCCTGTTCACCTAGCAGCAAGTAGGTACACAATGTAACTCCAAGGGTTGTGGCCTCACTGTCCTGGTGTGTAGTATGTGATGTGGTTTAATCCGTACCCGAAGATCGGTCTATGAGCTCTGAGGTCGTTCCGTAGGGAAAATGTTGGCTGTGTGACCAGATGGCGACCGGGATAATGAATTACACACACATACACACTTCTAAATAATATTATTATTCCTTCCAGCCGGGCAATAGTATAACTGTACATTATAATACGGATGAGGTACATACGTGTTGAGTGACTGGTATCCAGGACTGGTGTTATCATTTGAAGTCCAGACAGACGGAGAGCCATATGCTGGTTGGCCTTGGTGGAGACCCTGTCTCTTCTCTCCTCCATGCCAATCTAAGAAATTATCATTAACTCGCCAATCATTGTACCCAGAGTAATGTTGCGAGATTCCTAGTGATCGTGTCGATATACCCATGGAGCAGGGGTCACTTTCTGCGTCACTGCTGCCTTCATTACACGCTGTAAATAAAATGAAATCCACATATACTTTATTTTCTACCTTATAGTACACTAGATAAAGCAATCATTCATGGCTACATTTTTCTTTTCTGAATAAACATAAGTAGATAAATATCTCGTACATTAAAAAGAAATGAATAAATATCTTGAAACCACCCTCTTATATCTCTTATAAGGTGGAAATACAGCAGGGATATCCAGAATCTACCTTTAAGTCAGGACCGGCTTTCAATAGTGCATCTGACATTTAACAAATTATTATATTTGTAAATTCTTTTGAATCTATTTGGAAACCAGTATCTCAGTGGGCAATTTTTAATCACATTTTTTTGTGCCTTTGGCCAATTTCCTCTCTTACAATTATATATATATATATATATGTATATAGATATATATATATATATATATATATATATATATATATATATATATATATATATATATATATATATATAAAGAGGCTGAAAAGTCATTCAGACGAGAGGAATTTATAACAATTTTTTTTTTATTTCATGTTCTTAAAAACAATGAATTAAAACGATCTCCCCTTTGTGCATGTGAAGTGTATAATACTCCACAAAATTGACAAATAAAGTACAAGGTTAGCAGTTGGAAAGCTGAGACTAGCTGCCAGCGACTACTGAAAACGCTTAACGTCATAGAACCTGTTTTAGCTAGATACGGAATGTTATTTTTACCGTTATGGTTATGAGAAAAGGACATAGTGAAATTGTTCAGTGTAGAAGAGAGAGGAGCATGGAAGTCATTGAAGAAGGGGAGACATGTTTGTGGAAAGTTGTGTCGACTTGATAGATGAAAAAATTGAGCTTTTCAGGGACAGAGAAGTGCCAAGTTTGTTCTGACCTAATCATGAATTTTAGAGAGAACTAAAGTCAATTTGGTGGCTGAAGTTTGTCGTATATAAAAAACGCGGAGAATAAAAAACGGCGGGCGTTATCATCATGATAAGAGTGGAGATAACAAGAAAAATTGCCTCAGATCATTGGTAAATTAATAATAGGAGAGAGAGAGAGAGAGAGAGAGAGAGAGAGAGAGAGAGAGAGAGAGAGAGAGAGAGAGAGAGAGAGAGAGAGAGAGAGAGAGACCTAAAATGTGGAATAAAACTCCCAGCCGCGTCAATTACCCAGTCTACAGTCCTTTAAAAAAAGCGAGAAGAAACACTTACTCTCTCTACTTCCCTAGCAAATGTGTTCCTCCCTAACCGTATAAATCAGAAAATTAGGGTTTAGATCATGTTATTTCTAATATATCATAAAAAAAAAATGTATCTCATAGACTGTTGTTAACACCAAGAGGGTTGGACATTAACACATTTATTTTCAAATCTAATCAAATTGTGTCATAGTATCTTTTCAACTTTTTATATTGCATTACTGTTTATGTTAATCTTACTACTTCAACATTGGATTCTGTCATTACCATCATTGTGAGTAATTATTTGTTATGACTATTATTTTCAAGAGGATTATCATTAGCCTATTGTATTGTCAAAGGATGTCTTTTCTTTTGTTACTTTGTTATCTTCAACATAGGATTTTATCATTACCATCATTGTGAGTAATTATTTTCTTATGACTATCACTTTCAAAAAGACTATCATTACTCTATTGTATTGTCAGAGGATGTTTTTGTTTTGTTTTTTCTATTATTACTTTGCCCACAAAGCATTCTGCTTCGTAAGGGCTGTTTGCCAACCAAATAATGAATGTAATCAACTTACATTGTAAAACAGACATAATAAACTGTTAAACTGTTGAGAGTGTAGGAGATAAAACAAGCCCCTGAAAAATTCAATGCTTAATTCAATGCTTAAATTCAATGCTTAAAGAAAACACTGTCTTTCTACCACAACAGTTAAAGGACTTGTGGTGAAGTTACAGAACATTGTAGTAAGAGTTGGTGATAGGACAGAACCCTGAGGAACACCATTGTTAATAGATTTAGGAGAAGAGCATTGGCAAACTACCACAGCAGCAATAGAAAGGTCAGAGATGAATATTAATATAAAATTGCCGAGAGAATAATCCAAAACGCATGAGGGCAGTTTCGAGACCGAAGTTTGTATACCAGACTCTATCAAAAGCTTTTGATATATCTAATGCAACAAGAATCTTTCACCAAAATCCATAAAAGAGTATGACCAATACTCAATGAGGAGAGCCAGAAAAACACCAGTAAAGTGACCTTGATTTAAGTCATACTGGCGATCAGATAAAAATTTGTGTAGTGACCGAAGTTTAACAATCTCCATATTTAAGATAGATTTCAAAACTTCAGACTAAAAGGAGACTTAAGCTATAGGGCGGTAGTTTAATTAAGGGGATAGAAAGGTCACCCTTTTTAGGGAAAGGCTGAACGTAGGCAAACTTCCAGCAAGAACGAAAAGCAGAAGTCGATAGACAAAGTTGGAAAAGTTTGGCCAGGCAAGGTGCAATCACGAAAACATTGTGTATAAGAACAATAGAAGATACCCCATCAAGTTTATAAGACTTCCGAGGATTTAGGCAAGCTGGGCATTGAAAACATCACTGCAGAGAATTTTAACCAATAGCATGAAATAGTCAGAAGAAAGAGAGGGAGGAACAAGCCCAAGAGTTATTAACAAAGAAGAGAAGAGTTCAGTTTTAGAAACAAATGTGATGACAGTAGTACCCTCACGATGAAACAAAGGAGGGAAGATGAATAAATTTAGTTATTAGATATGTTTTGGGCCAGATACGAGATATTGCGTGGGGAGTTGAGGTTTGATTTTTGCTCTTATATTTTCTATTAATGAGGGAGTGTTTGGCAAATTGAGGAGCACATTTGGCAGACATATAAAACACACAAGATTCAGGTGATGGAGGGCTCAAGTACTTTTTGCAGACAACCTCTCCATCATGTATAACAAGAGAATGGGCCGAGTTAAAAGAAGGTTAGGAAAATTTATATTTAGGAAAAGAGTGAGGAATGTGCACCCCCCATGCCAGACACTATCACTTCTGTCATGCGTTAAGCACACAAAGATGGGTTTCTGGCATGAACGCAGTAACCATTCCAAGGAAAAATCAGCATAATACCTTCTCATGTCTCCCCTAATTAGGAGAAGCAAATACGCCAGATGCATCTCTTCTTTGGGTGATAATAAGAAGGGATTGAAGAAATAAGGAAAGATACAGATATGAGATTGTGAATAGAGAAGTCTATTGGGGAAGATAGAGTAACAGTACAAGCAGAAGGATTAGAGGAAAATCTTGAGTCAAGAATTTTGGCCATATCTCCAAAATAGTCATGAATACGAGTAGGGTGTTGCACCAGTTGCTCTACATCATGCAGGATATCAAAATTGTAAGCTACTTTACCAGGATGATGAGTATAGGGAGTAAAAAGCCAAAGCTGGTGGTGAACACTGAAATCTCCATGGACAGAGATTTCCGCGTAGGAGTAGAGAGACAGAATGTGTCCACTTTGGAAGATAAATGGTAATGAAATTTACTATAGTCAGAGGACTTAGAGGAGAGGTAGACAGCACAGAGTGACTTGATAGTCAAAGTCAATGGTGGAAAACTCGGAAGTTTCATGAGTGCAGGTACAAAAGAAAGTTAAGTTGTTGCACACATAAACGCAACATCCCACTTTGGAACGAAAATGAGGAAACAGACAATAAGAGGGAACATAAAAAAAGGGGTTTACTGCCAATTGCCTCAAACAGCTGTGTTTCGCTGAGGAAAAATATAAGGTTTAGTAGAGAAGAAGTGGTATTCTATGGATTGAAATTTAGATTTAATACTGCACATATTGCACAATTTAATTTAGAGGAGAAAGAGTTGTCAAGACAATTCTAGTCTACACCAAGAGAGCCGTCCAACCTGGGGACATTAATGGTCCTCTCCTCATAAGGTGACTCCGAGGCTGGTGTTCGAGTGGTCATTTGTATTCATTTTTTTTTTTTTTTTTTTTTTTAGAAATGGGCGTGTCTGTAGTAAGTGTAGTGTCAATCATTCCTGCCCTATGGCACCACTACTGACACTCCGAGTAGCACCCAGCAAGAGGCATCGACTTGCCACAGCCATTAGTTCTGTGCATGTCTATTTGGTCTCCACCATGCTGGGTTATTCCTTTCAGAGACAACCCGATAAGCCCGATCGAGTTCGATATTGTACCAGATGTCTATATAATTGCAGTTGGCGTTGATTGATAATGCTGCTAATCGGCCTTAAATCAGTCTTAAGGAGTAATCACTGATTTGACACAAATTCTTACCAGCGGTAACTCATGATTCTGCAAAGGCATCTAGCATCAAAGACATCAGTGTCCCTCTTCAGTTTAGTGTTCAGTGTCCCTGTCTCACAGCCATAGAGTGAAACTGGGATTACCAGATCCGTCGGATCCGAATTTTCGTCCGTCTACACAGGTACCGACAATGACAAATACTCGTGTTGAGCGAGTCCATAACGGCCTGTGCCAGGCCAACCCGCCATATGACTTCCTAGTAAATGTAGTTAAGTGTAAAGCAAAAGAGATATCTTTAGAGGACAGACTGTAATTACCCTCTTGAGTCATGAGACACAGAGGGAAACGTTTAGTGAGTTCACAACTAGCTTTAATAAAAGCTCATACCATACACTGAAACTCTACAGACAATAACCGGTCAGATCAGAACTGGTCCATATTAAAACTGGTGCTACTAGACTGCAATTTGAGGGATTAGAACAGCCATATTTTTTAGAGAACAGATAGAATGAAGGCAAACTTCCACCAAGAAGGAAAGGTAGATATTGGTAAACAGAGTTGAAACACTGACCTTGCAAGCTGCCAGTAGAGAGGCAGAGTTTTGGACAAACAATGAGAGGGATCCTCTCAGGTTAGGACGAGAGTGTAGTTAGCAAGAGCATGGGAAATTACATTGAAAATGGTTTGAGTAAGTAGCATTGAATAAAGGGAACAAAAATTTTCTAAACGTGCCAAAGTAGAGTTTTCAAGGATTGAGATATCAGTTCAGGTTAAGAAACAAATGAGATGGCAGTTGGGAAATCAAGGTTAAGTAAAGAGAGGAGACGTGAAGAAAGACTGTCACTGGGGATTTGGGGGGGAGGGCTGCTGCTGCTGCCTTCACCAATTTAACACTTACATATTATGTCTTCAGAACCTCCAAGCATAAAAACATTTTGTCCCATAACAGTGTGTTGCTCTAGGAATATCACTGTTCGTTGTACACTAGGGCCCTCTGAAGACGTTGGCTCAAGACTGGACGATGATGGAGTGTCAGTGGTGGCGTCAGGGAAGGGTTCTATAGTGCATCCTCCTTCATTCCAAGTGAAGATATTGATGAATCCACATCTGTCAAAAACAACTTTTCACATCATGCTCCAAGTATTGATTGATTCTCTCTCTCTC
>CM035206.1:3157192-3167280 GCA_020233015.1 Callinectes sapidus | reverse complement strand
ATATATATATATATATATATATATATATATATGAGGCAGTAGACACCTGTCGAAACGATAATTCCTCCCAGTGAGGTCTAAAGCACTAGAACAGGGGGTGCTGTGAACTTATGATCAAAACTAGTTGTGACCTCACTGAACGTTTCCTTCTGTGTCTCATAACACAAGGGAGTAGTCACAGACTACCCTCTAAAGACAACCTCTCTCTCCACACAAAACTACATGCACCGAATGACACACACATCCTTCACTCAAAAATTATTACTAAATATGGTAACTCCTACACCAGCCTCGGAGTCCCCCCTCTGGGGAGGGGACCATAAATGTCCCCAGGTCGGACTGCTCTTCCGGTATCGACCCGAAGTGTCTTGACACCCCCTCACATTTTTCTCCATCAACTTCTGCCACCTTCCCCGTCTTCGATCTAATTTTCAATCTGTAGAACACCACCTCTCCTCCACTAAACCTTATCTTCTTTTCCTCACTGAAACACAGGTGTCTGAAGTAATTGACAGTAACCTCTTTTCTGTTCCCTCCTACTTTCTCTATCCTCATTTTTGTTCCAAAGCTGGATGTTGCGTCTATGTCCGCAACGACATAACTTGCTCTCGTGTCCACGCTCTTGAATCTTCTGAGTTTTCTACCATCTGGCTTCGACTTCAAAGTCACTCTCTAACTAAATTTTTCTGTGATGTATATCTCTCACCTAACTTCTCTGACTATAGAAAATTCTTTGACTACCTAACTTCCAAAGTCGAGCACATTCTGACTCTCTTTCCTTTTGCGGAGATCTCCATTCTTGGAGACTTCAATGTTCACCACCAGCTTTGGCTTTCCTCTCCTTTCACTGACCATCCTGGTGAACTTGCTTATAATTTTGCTATCCTACATGACCTAGAGCAACTAGTGCAACACTCTACTCGTATTCCTGATCGTCTTGGAGATACGGCCAACATTCTTGATCTTTTCTTAACTTCTAATCCTGCTTATGCTGTCACCCTTCCTTCTCCGTTGGGTTCCTCCGATCACAATCTCATATCTGTATCTTGTCCTATCTCTCCAATTCCTTCACAGGATCATCCAAAGCAGAAGTGCCTTTGGCATTTTGCCTCTGCTAGTTGGGCAGACCTGAGGAAGTATTATGCTGATTTTCCCTGGAATGATTACTGCTTCCGTGACAGAGACCCATCTCTGTGTGCTGCGTGCATATCAAAGGTGATAGTGTCTGGCATAGAGGCGTACATTCCTCACTCTTTTTATCGACCTAAACCTTCCAAACCCTGGTTTAACACACACAATTGTGCTATCCATGATAGAGAGGTAGCCCACAAAACGTATTTGAGCCTTCCATCACCTGAGTCTCACGCGCTTTATATTTCTGCCCGAAATCATGCCAAGTCTATTCTCCAACTTGCCAAAAACTTCTTCATTCACAGAAAGTGTCAAAATATTTCCAGATATAACTCACCTCGAGACTTCTGGCATCTAGCCAAAAACATCTCCAATACTTTACCTTTTCATATTTCCCTCCTTTAGCTCAACTGGATGGCAGCAATGCCATCTCATATATCTCTAAAGCTGAACTCTTCGCTCAAACCTCTGCTAATAACTCTACCTTGGACGATTCCGGGCTTGTTCCTCCTTCTTCTCCTCCCTCTGACTACTCCATGCTACCTATTAAAATCCTTCTTAATGATATTTTCCATGCCCTCGCTGGCCTAAATCCTCGGAAGGCTTGTGGACCTGATGGGGTCCCTCTTATTGTTCTCCGAAACTGTGCCTCCTTTTTTGCACCTTGGCTAGTCAAACTCTTTCAGCTCTGTCTATCTACATCTACCTTTCCTTTTTGCTGAAAATTTGCCTACATACAGCCTGTTCCTAAAAAGGGTGACCGTTCTAATCCTTCAAACTACCGTCCTATTGCTTTAATCTCCTGCTTATCTAAAGTTTTTGAATCTATTCTCAACAAGAAGATTCTTAAACACCTATCACTTCACAATCTTCTATCTGACCGCCAGTATGGCTTCCGCCAGAGCCGCTCTACTGGTGATCTTCTGGCTTTCCTTGCTGAGTCTTGGTCATCCTCTTTTAGAGATTTTGGTGAAACTTTTGCTGTAGTCCTAGACATATCAAAAGCTTTTGAATGAGTCTGGCACAAAGCTGTAATTTCCAAACTACCCTCCTTTGGCTTCTATCCTTTTCTCTGCAACTTAATCTCAAGTTTCCTTTCTGATCGTTCTATTGCTGATGTGGTAGACGGTCACTATTCTTCCCCTAAATCTATCAACAGTGGTGTTCCTCAAGGGTCTGTCCTATCACCCACTCTCTTCCTATTATTCATCAATGATCCTCTAAACCAAACTTCTTGCCCTATCCACTCCTATGCTGATGATACCACCTTGCTCTTTTCCACGTCTTTCCATAGACGACCAACCCTTCAGGAAGTACACAGCTCACGCAAGGAAGCCTCAGTACGCCTAACTTCTGATCTCTCTAAAATTTCTGATTGGGGCAAAGCAAACCTAGTGTTGTTCAATGCCTCAAAAACTCAATTCCTCCACCTCTCAACTCGACACAACCTTCCAATTAACTATCTCCTCTTCTTCAGTGACACTCAACTGTCCCCTTCTCCTACACTAAACATTCTTGGTCTATCCTTTACTAGTAATCTAAACTGGAAACTTCACATCTCCTCTCTAGCTAAAACAGCTTCCATGAAGTTAGGTGTTCTGAGCCGTCTCCGTCAGTTTCACTCTCCTCCCCAACTGCTAACTCTATACAGAGTCCTCATCCGCCCATGCTTCACATGTTTCGGGAGGCTCCACTCATACAGCTCTATTGAACAGGGTGGAATCAAAAGCTTTTCGTCTTATCAACTCCTCTCCTCTGACTGACTGTCTTCAGCCTCTTTCTCATCGCCGCAATGTTGCCTCTCTTGCTCTCTTTTACCGCTACTTCCATGCTAACTGCTCTTCTGATATCGCTAACTGCGTGCCTTTCCTGCTCCCGCGGCCTCGCTGCACAAGACTTGCTTCTTCCTCTCACCCCTATTCTGTCCACCTCTCTAATGCAAGAGTTAACCATTTTTTTTCAGTCTTTCATCCCTTTCTCTGGTAAACTCTGGAACTCTCTTTTTTCTCTGTATTTCCACCTGTCTATGACTTGAACTGTTTCAAGACAGAGGTATCAAGCCAGTTATCCCATTCTTTTGGCACATGAATCCGGACTTTCCAGGGACCGGCACTTAAGTGGGCTATTTTGTTTTATTTTCGTTGCCCTTGGCCGCCTCCCTTTCTACATATATATATATATATATATATATATATATTGTTGTGGCTGTAGCCTAATGTGAAGATAGCATTGGCAGTGCTAGGATGTTGGCGTCACTGTTTTAGGTAAGGAGGTATCATTCCGTTCAGAGCTTGTGGCCAGGTGGTTACTTCAACTCTGATTGGCTGAGTGGTAAGCCAATCATGAGTGGACCAAAGGTGTCTTCTTGGGTTGCCACCCGTTTCTCCACGCCTGCTGTCCAGCTCTCACCGAGTAAAGTCATTGGCTCAGACCTCTCAGCAAAGCATCCAGCCAATCAACGCGCACTTCTACTCGCACGTCCACCTCCGGCTCCATAATACAACGACGAACTCCTACTCCCGGCCCGGGGAGAAGCTGTGCTTGCGAGCTCAGTGCGGATCACTCTTGCAATTCATAGACAACGCTACTATAGCGCACATCCCAGCCCTTTGGCCCCTATCACCTCTAGGGCGAATTACACACGCGTTCCCCGCACGGAATATCAGATTGGGACAGATCCTGTGACCGCGTGAACCGGTGCTTTTCGCCAAAGAGGAGAGAGGCTTTTGGCCTTCCCTCTGTCTCTCCCACTTGCTTCATCTTATTCTATTCACCGCCTCTGGGTGAAGGGGCTAGGGGACCTAAGAAGCCCCCAGAACTTCTGAAGCAGGGGCAGCCTGTGATGCGGGTCCAGCCTCAATCGCGAGGCCAGGTTAAGGACACATTAGCTTTCAAAGAGGGCCTTCCATAACCTCTTAGGTTTGCAACTTTTGCGCAGGGCAGGACAACTCCGACGGCTTTTAGAAGTCGGGTTGTCGGCAGCAACCACTAACTGCAAGGCAGGAGCACCACCAACCATACTCTGGGAGTCGGCTCCCCCTAAGCATGCTGTCCAGAACACGAGACCCCAGCTTTTAGAAGCCGGATTGTCGGCAGCAACCACCAACTGCAAGGCAGGAGCACCACCAACCATACTCTGAGAGTCGGCTCCCCCTAAGCATGATGTCCAGAACACGAGACCCCAGGACAGTATCACCTCTTCGAGCTACGAGTCTAGACCGAGCCAAACGGTGCTACGAGGAGACAGAAAACGAATCCAGCGCCCCTCCAAGCAAGACAAGGAATTTGACCCTACCAAGTGGCTCGCAATCGGACTCCCACACCATCGAGAATCCAGCATGCAGAGGAAATCGCAACACGAACTTGGAAATAGAGGCCAGGAAGGAAACCGACCACGAAACAATGGACATGAAAGAGGATGGATGGACATAAGTACAAAACCGGAGAAAGAAGAACCAAGCAGCAGCAACCAACACACAAGAAACGAAAGAACAACTCAACGATGCACCAAAGGTTCTCATCCCACAAACCCAGGGATTCGAATCCCCATAAACGTAGCGGAAGCAATAGAAGAACACCTCAACCTCCCAATGAAACTGAAGATGAAATTCCTCCCTTCGGGTCAAGTACTGCTCTCCCCACCAGACCAGGACACCTTCAAGATCACCATGGAGTCTCTAAACGGCCCACCCTTTCAACTAAAAGCAACCTCTCAAGGCACGAGCAAGGGGATCCTCCTCAAGTATCCTCTGCTGATGCCACTATCAGTCATCAAGAGACATCCCTCAGTCCTAGCAGCAGAGAGATGCATCGCACGCACTGGGGAATCAACAAGGCAGGTGGAGATAACAGTGCAAGGTCAACTACCAGGAACACTAGACCTGGGAAGGTGGGGGACGTACTACACCAGACCATACGGCAAGGAACCTCTGAGATGCTTCAAATGCCAGAAATACGGCCATCACAGGAGCAACTGCACCCTTCCCCCAAAGTGCGGTGTCTGTGCCGGCAACACGCCACGGAGATCTGCATCAACAAGCACAAGGGAGGAGAAGCCACAACAGCAAAGTGCCCCAACTGCCAAGAAGCCCATTATGCTTGGTACAAAGCCTGCACAGTAAGGAGGGAACTTGTAAATGTCCAGAGGCAAGCTCAACAGAAATGGATTACCACCCACCACATGAGGAACGCCAACACCAGCACAACAAACCAGTCGGCTCTAGCAGCCACCTCAACGTGGGGAGGCAGACCTTCTCAGCAATCGACTCCAGATACCAACCCAGAAAGGGAATTCTCAGCCTTGGGACAAGCCATGGCACAACCCCGAGACCCAAGCCGCCCCCGGGAAAAGATAGCCCACTCCCAACATCATTCAAGGCAGACACAAGAGCAGGAAGATGCACCACTGACTCTCACCAAGACAGACTTGAAAGACCTCTTCGTAACCTTCGCCAATAGCCTAGCCTCAATGCTGGGACAGGAAATACAAGCCTCAACCCTGGACACCGTGGCAGAGACCATAATACAGAAAATTAGCCACAAGCAGGAGTCACACAAGACCAACAGACCAAAACAACACAAAAGTACAGCACCGACCAGCCAACGCCACGAGGAAACACAGTACCAACGAGAAACTACACCCACACTTCCCCCAGGCACCACGCCTGCGACAGCGAAAATCGAGCTACAAAAAGCAGCCCTCGGGCTCACGAAAACATACCCCACACAGCAACAATCAACATCCTGCAGTGGAATATACAGGGGATCAGAAACAAACACCACCTCTTAATGGATGACGCTAGGGACGAAAACAGGGACATTATCCTTCTACAGGAAACTCTGCTACCTGAAAACGTCCCTCTGGCCTTCAGGGGATACCGGACATACCACCTACCAGCCGCCCTAGGACAAACACGAGGATGCACAATTCTGGTCAAAACCACCATCCCCAGAAAAGAAATCGCAAGGCCACCTTCCTGTGGGGAAGGTGTCGAGGTGCTCGCAGTATCCATACAACTACGGGATCTGACACTTGAAGTATATAACATCTACAATAGTCCAAGTCATCCATCACAACTTGACGCAAGTGAGATACTTTCTCTGTGTGCTGCCGCCCCAACTTTCATCGGAGGAGACTTCAGTGCTTCTCATGAAGCAATAGGATCCACAAGACCAAAAAACAAAAACGGCCATTATCATGCTGAATTCATGGCGAGCGTTCCTGACGTAATACTCCTCAACACCGGAGAACCCACACATATTGCAGGGGGAGTCCTCGACCTCTCCTTCGCCTCCACCAACGTCGCACATAATGCGACGTGAACAACTCACCCCCCACCCAGTGAGTGACCATTATGCAACCTGTATCACCCTCAAGATACACAGGCTCGCAAATCCCCAACACAAAATCAGGTGGAACACGAGGAAAGCAGAATGGCCACTGTTCAGGCAGGCACTAACGGAACAACTTTGCACGGCACCACCACCGGAAGATCTTAACCTACTGGAACAAAGACTCACAACAGCTTTCCACACGGCGGCAGACAAAACCATTCCCCTGACCAAAGCAGTCAAAAAACACTACAAAGGCTGGTGGTTCTATGACAAAGCCGTCAAAGAGTGCAAGCAGAGAGTCAACCAGGCCAAGAAACTCCACCGGCGCAACAACAACGAAACAACACGCGCCCTCCTTAGGGCAGTCGCCAGAACTGCAAGGGAAAGCACAAAGGCAATGAAGAACACCAAATAGTTTGACTGGTGCGCCACAATGGATCCACATACCAACTTCAGCAGCATGTGGAGCAAAATAAAGATCATCGGTGGCCTGAAACCTGCATGCCAAGCCAACCACCCAGAACCAGCCACCGAAGCCAACCGACTCATCAACAGCTTTGCAGACCGCTGTGACTCAGCACAACTACCACCAGCCACAAAGGGAAAACAACAACAACTCAGGCCAGAAAGAAGAGCAAAGACAAACGACGCATGCAACACAGAAGCACCAACAGACGTTCCCTTCACCACAAAAGAACTCAAGGACACACTTAAACCACGAAAAGACACAGCAGCAGGTGCAGACAAAATCAGCTACTCCATGATACGAGAAGCTAGTGACACAGCACATGAGGAACTGCTTCACCTAATTAACCGATCCTACACCTCCGGCAAACTACCACTAGCATGGAAACAGGTAATTATCATGCCAATACCCATGCCAAAAGAGCCCAACAAATTCAGGCCCATATCACTTCTCAGTTGTTTAGGGAAAACAGCTGAGAAAATGGTGCTCACCCGTCTTCAGTGGCAAGCAGGTAAGGAGTGCCAGGCAAGCTACACCCCAACATCTACGCCTACACCAACAGCAAGGGTACCACAGACTGCCTTACCAACATGCTCCCATCCATAAAAGGGCGAAAAGCCACAGTGATATTCATGGACTTGGAAAAAATCCTTTGAAATGGCCAGCGCAGAGGCCATCCTCGAGACACTGGTGAACAAAGACATGTCAGGCAAGCTCTTGGCATGGATAAGAGACTTTTTTTAAAGAGTCTTTTCAGAGGAAACTATCCAACACCCCCCAAGGCATCATCTTAATCCCTTTCCTCTTTAACATCCTAATGGAAAACCTGGTCACTTTCAGGTCGGAGCCGGTACGAAGATTTTGTGCTATGCGGATGACATAGCCATCATCTCCACTGGACCCAGAATGGACCAAAAGGCACAGGAGGCCCTCACCACAGTGGCAAATAAATGTGAAGACCTCGGCCTAAAAATAAACCATGACAAAACAAAAGCCATGACGTTTGGAACAAAGCCACAACCCCCACTAAAAATCAGCGGAACTGACGTTGGATAGACAAACTCCCACACATATCTAGGACTATGCTTCGATCACCACCTCAGCTTCAAGCAACATATAGCATCCACAAAAGTCAGAGTCAACGCCCGTATAAAAATAATGAAATACATGACCAGTCCAAATCAAGGAGCCAGCTCAAGTGTCTTACGCATGTTCTACATGCAGGCAATAAGATCCATCATTGAGTATGCCGCACCCTGCATCTCCACCGTATCCCACACCTGCATGGAAGAGCTAGAGAAAATGCAAAACAAGGCACTACGACTCATCCTTGGGGCCCCAACATGGACAAGAATGTGCAATATGCAAATCAAAGCTAACCTCCCTCCCCTACGAAACAGAATACAGTCAGCTAACCTCTTCCAACTGCAAAAATTCATCAGAAAAGAAAATGCCAAACTGCACCTCAACATTAACCAAGCACTCCAGCAAGACCTCACCCTCTTCACAAAAAAGACCTGGGCTAGCCAAATAGCTGGTAGGATTAAGGAACTAGGAGTGCAACAGCTCTTTCTCAACCTCGAGATGGATCCGCCGGACGACACTTACAGGACCCCACCCCCCTGGCAAGAAAAAGCACTAAAGACAACCACAAACAGATTTTCACACACCAAAAACAAACTCAGCCAGAAAGAAGCTTTAAGACAAGCCCCAGAATCAATACAGGCAGCACCCAGACAAGGAATGCAAATATACTACACGGATGGCTCAGACAGCGATGGGAGAGCAGCTGCAGCCTTCATATGCAACACCAAAATCATGCACTACAGACTGAACAATGGGGCCTCCATCCTGTAGGTTGAACTTGTAGCCATCAAAGGGGCACTCCAGTACGCCCTACAAACACCCACATCGTCTGCAATCAACACGGACTCCCTAGCCGCAATACAGACGATATAAGACAACCAGGCAAGGGATAATGTGGGACTTGGGACCTCGATCTGGTCCTTGTCCCAGGAACTCCAAAGACAAAACAAAACAATAAACCTCACTTGGATACCAAGCCATGTCAGAATTCTAGGCAACGAGAAAGCCGACATGGAGGCAAAAAGTGCTCTCCAACTTCCAGCTCTAACAACACCGACGCCGAACAGCCTGAAATCCATAAAAACCAAGCTGATCAAATCATGCCGTGAGCTCTCCCTGCAAGAATTACACAGACGGACACGGGAAGGGAAGCAAAGTTCTTTGTGGTACTCCACTACAAGGCAAAACCACTCCCCATTACCCAAAAGAGTCCCCAGGAAAACAGAAACCAACATACACAGACTAAGGCTAGGCAACTCATGCAGGAAAGAGATCGCAAAGCAACTACAAAGGAGCTGCGAACACTGCAACACTTACACAAACACCCCACTAGAACACTACGTCAAACATTGCACCAAGACAAGGACATTCCTTGGAAGAGACAACAATACACCACAAGCAGTTATAGCTAAAACACAAGACGAAACACTAGCAAAAATGATGGAGAAGTTCCCCTCACCACGATAAAACAACAACACACAGAAACCCAACCAAAGACATACGACTTGTGGGTACGCCAGTAGGCTAAAGCCCGCGTCATCCACCCAGGATGGGTGGATGACGCGGACAAATCTAAAAAAAAAAAAAAAAAAAAAAAACGTTTCTCGGGGCAGAAGATTGCCGCTTGCGGAAAGTCAGCCACTCGCCGGAGGGAGACCCACCCACGCCCTGAGTAGAGGACCGCCGCTGTCGGGGCAGACAGCCACCCCGGTCCCAGTAAAAAGAACACCGCCCGCTTTCGCCTAGACTGCACTTCCCAGCTCTGGAGAAACCACCCCTTGAAGAAAATACCTCCCAGTCCTGCTCTGAAGAGGCTGCCACCTGCGCTCGTCAGGACGCGACGCTACCGCCCCCCTGTTCTACTGCGTTAAGTACTCTGTGTGCCACACTGTTATTCATTCTGCGTGTGTGAGTAAACTAAAGAAATTGTGCCAAGTCTTTATCTGTCACCCTGCCTCACTGAGTGAGTCTAGTGTGTGTGTGTGTGTCTGCACCTCGCTTCTCCTTGCTAGCCACGAATCTTCGCCTAGAAGTGTGTATATATATATATATATATATATATATATATATA
>CM035206.1:3121361-3136585 GCA_020233015.1 Callinectes sapidus | reverse complement strand
TATATATATATATATGTGTGTGTGTGTGTGTGTGTGTGTGTGTGTGTGTGTGTGTGTATGTGTGTATCTGTGTGTGTGTGTGCGTGTGTGTGTGTGTGTGTGTGTGGTCTCAGGTTGAGTTTTCTAGTGGTCAGTTGACCTATACAATACATAGCTAGCTTGTTTAGATATGCCGGTTTTATCTGCAGTATGATCTGGTTTTTGGTTACTTCTGTTCTTGAAACCCTCGTAGCAAAGGTTTCAGAAGTGGAGATTGATATTCATCTACGGATCTCAGAAGTGTAGTTTGAGTACCGTGGGCAGATCTCAGACCTCCAGGATGAAATTTGCGGAAGATCTCAGTGCCTAAGGGAGGATGTGTCATGTGGCAGCAGTCGTCTGTTGTGTCGAGAGGAGCCAAAAGGGTGAAGCTCCTCAAGGCATCTTGCCTCGATGGGCATCTCGTGCAGATAATCCTTTCAGTGGATTTTGGTTGGTGATAATCAGGTTAGATATTTGGATAATGCAGCTATTTTATGCCAGATGTAGGAAGTGAAGAAGGAATTGTTTACCGAGGGCGGGGAACAGCAGTTAGGCTTGACAATCAATCAATCATGGGGGGCATACGCAGGGGGGCGTATGCCATAGCTCTACAGGGTCCTCAAGGGTGTCGAGCGCTCCAAACCGATTGGAGAGTGTCTATGCATACTCTTGGGCACATGTCAAGTCCTTCATTTTCCCAGGATGAAACACAGTGTGTTCACATCTTGGAGGCTTTCTGGACTTGACATGAAGGTTGAGTGTAGGAACAACAAGCCTGTGATCAGTCGCAAAAGACTCGGCACTCCGAAAAACCCTGCAGTTCTGGAAGGTCCTTCAACGAGTACTGACAAGGATATGGTCGGTCTCCTTCGCTAACCCTCCGGCATTGCTATACCAAGTCCAGCGGTTCAGCGCTGGTCTCTGAAACCAGGAACCCGCAATTCTCAGTCTTCTGGATCTTGTAAAATTTAGAAGGAAAGAGCTTTTATCATTTTTGGTACCAGAACCATGGGGACTAACTCATATTTCATAGCCAGCCCTTTCAGTGCCAGTGATAGCTTTAAAGTCGCCCAGGACAATGAGTGCATCACGACTGGGACACTGGTCCAGTACAGAGTCGAGTTTGGCGTAGAACATCTCTTTCTCTTCAGTTTCACACACCCCGGTAGGAGTATACACTGAGACAACAGACATAAAGCCTAAACTGTGCCAAAGCCTTAATCATATTATACGCTCATCAACCGGAGTAATCTCTACAACAGACGGCTGCAATCTGCTGGAGATGCCTATGGCTACCCCCTTGACATGATGACCATTGCTCATGCTGGACCATTAATAAGCAAAACCCTTACTACAGTTCTCACCACTACCAGGCCTGCTTGAGAGCCCCACATGATGTCTTACTGGGGAAGAGAGCTGGTGCTGAGTGGCTATTCAGGGCTATCACAGTCAATCGCAGGCTCGGAGATCAATGCATGGACATTTATCAATAAACGAGACTTTTTCTATTACAAGAACATTTTGTATGTTAGAGAGCGAGGTCATTTATCTTGCTAGTGTGTTTGAGCTATAGCTGGAACATTTGAGAAGAATGTAGTCCAACGGTTTTTTTTGTTTGTCAGGAAAAATGGAAAGGATTTCATTGGGCGAGGCAAAAACTTTGGTTATGTGGACCGCTAGGATTAACGAGAAAAGGTTACATATCCCACCAGCTAGCTACTCTAGGATTTGGTAAGAATTAACTGGCCTGCACCGGACTAAACGCCTTAACCTACTTTGCCTGTTATAAAACTTGTGCATCATTCGCAATTTCCTGCATGCTCTCATAAGTGAAGACAGTTGAATAATATTCAGAAACAAATCTTATTTATCCTCCAGAAATAACTTGCTCCCCATCAGTTTCTTTAAAAAATATATATTTATGTATTGTATATACTAGCTGGTCACCTTCAAATCATTAATATTTTTTTTTAGCTTTTCTCATTGACATTCACATAATAAGACCTCTTCCCCTGTCTCTGATAATTTATATAGATTTCCTTAGTAGTTTGGCTTACCAGTCGCCCACTCATTATTTTGTGACATATTTTTTTATAAGTAATGTTTGCTAACTGACATGTATGTAGAATATCAGTAAAATATTCACATAGTTTAACATTTACTAAATCCTAATTCCATCACGGCCCTTTCCATCTTCTTTCATCTCATCGATCTCAGAATGACCTAATTCTCTAACATACACCACAGCTCAACTTGCACATCCTCTCTCTCATCTTTCCGATCCATGGGGTCATTTCTCATTTCCTCCCGCCCTTCACCTTCACACCTCCCTTCATCTCCATCACCTTTCCTTATCTCTCTCACTTTAGTCCTGAATTTTACATGTTCCTCTCTTTCCATCTTTCACCAGTACCAAACACAATTCCTTCGATTGCCTCCCAAACTAAACCTACGGACTTTATTAATCAAACCTCATATCATGACTAAACACTGTCACAATTTAATTACTGTCCCACCACAGAGCTAGCCAAACAAACATCTAGCTTTCACCGGAGTGTGGAGGCTACAGCTGGCTCCCAGTGACGATGACACCAGCAATATCCTTCACATTCATTGGGCTTTCTCCATCTCCCTCTCTTTTCTTTTTTAGCATCCCTTGAAACACAAGTACATATCTTTTTGATGAGTAAGTAATAAAAGTATCACCATCGTGTTTCAGATAACATGCATGTTCTGTCACAACATAAAATCTATAAAGAAATATGACATTTAGTATATCATCGTTCATTGTAGAATATGATTGCTTTGAATGAACCAAACCGTCTTTAGTATCAGAATGAACAACTTACCATCAGAAGATGGGCAGGAGCTGGAGAAAAAGTATGGATCATCGTAGGGAGGGAAACTATAGGAGTCAGTGTCAAAAAAGTTTCCTGCGGAGCCATATCCTGTTGTGTGCTGCTCAGCCATATTGTTGATGACCGCATCTACCACAACCCTGGAGACATTACATAATATTATAATTCGTGATAAAAATGAAAAATTAAAACATACACGGAAGACGGTACTTTAATGTTAAGTTTTTTTTTATTGCCATCATATATATTTATACAATATCAATAGAAAACAAACAATTTTGCTTGGCAACATCTGTCGAGCTGATGCTCTTAGACAGAGAAGTTAAAAAAAAAATCATAGCTTCAATACAGGCAATTTATACCACACTTCAACACATATGACACTAAAAAAACACAGATAGTCCCTTTATTACATATCGCTGACAATAAAGTAAGGGTTTCATGAGAATATTAAAAATAACTATGAAGAGAAGTGACAAAAATACAAGTAGTTTTTTACTTTAGTTTTAAATTGCAATAGACAGTTAGTACCCAACACTTTCTTCATGCTAGTTGGCAAGGAATTCCATAGTTGCGGCCCCTCACATAGTACACTTTTGTTATAAAGAGCTGTACGGAACTGTGTACAAATCAAATTAACATTATTACACCTAGTTATTTGAATATTAGCAATGAGAGAAAATATTTTTTTCCTGGAAAAATATGCATATATTTGAAAATTAGTAACAAGACAAAGTACTTTCTAGAATATTTAATTGCCGATATTCATGCCTTACCGATTCAATTTTTTTTCATAAACATAATACATCTAATGATTTTATTTTGAGCAACTGATATTTCGTTTAAAAAGGATGGCGAAGTAGATCCCCATATTGAAACACAATAAATTAAATGAGGATAGCAAAGAATATAGTAAATACATAGCATGGATTCACTTGTTAATTAATGTCTGACGCTTTACAATATTCCACATTTTTTTTTTTTTTCTGACATACATCATTAATGTGGTAGCTCCAATTTACATGTTCATAAATATGAACCCCTAAAAATTTAATATGATATAATTCAAAAATTTTAAGTGTGTGTGTGTGTGTGTGTGTGTGTGTGTGTGTGTGTGTGTGTGAGGGAAAAGCCAACAGAATACAACATAAAAAGTTTTTATTTAAACAAAGTGTTTTTCTTTATGAGAATTGATGGACTAAAAGGGACCACTTAATGGAGACCTATCTGAAAGGCCACCCATCTGGGAACCGTTACCCCGAGTGGATGCCCAATCTTCACTCAGACCGCGTCCAAGATTCGAATCCATGCCCTTGGGGATCCCAAGGCTCCCAAAAGCACAACAGTTCCTCTGTACCACGACGTAATCAAGTTAAGGAAGAAAAGCCGAGCGAAATCACTTGCCAGTTCCCTTGTAGGTCGGAGACATTTGATCAGAAAAGTGCAGTAGACTCTGACAGGATGAATAAGACAAGTATGGCCTCTTAAGTCTGCTGTTTATTGTGAGTATACACGTGCCGCAGATCAGGCGGACCTGCGTGACCGAAGCGAACGAAAATGGGATGTTTCTCGTATTTGAGCAGAGGACGAAAAGGGTAATGTGGTCAGAGAGAGAGAGAGAGAGAGAGAGAGAGAGAGAGAGAGAGAGAGAGAGAGAGAGAGAGAGATTTTTTTTGTTTTGTTCAATTTATTACGCCCGAGGGCGACAGACCCAGTAACACTACAGGTACTTTGTTATGTACAGAGCACTCGTGTCTCGCAGGGCACGCTGAACACACCACCCACCCACCCACCCACACACACACACACACACACACACACACACACACACAAATATGCACAAAGGAGAGTATGTTAGAAGTTTAATAGCCACCAAAGTGAGGGTAGCGGGTAAGGAGTACATCGAGGTGATCATCAGTGAGAAGGTGTTTGCATACATTAATTAAATCAAGTCCTCGCGGGAGTATGTTGATCACTGTGGGACAATGAAGGCAGTAATGGTCAAGGGTGTTGGCATTGGGAGTGTTACACAGTCTACAGGAGGAGTAGTGCGGCATGTCCTGCGCCTGGGATACTTGCCACACAGGCCTGTACCCCAGCCTGAGCCGAGCACTCACAACATTGTGCCTGCGCACCATGAGGCCATGGCGGCGGTATTCGTAGCGACATTGAAGGAAGCAGTCGTGGTGCTGTATGGACACACTGCTGGCCCTCTCTGCATTTCTGCGATGTACTGTCGTAGCGTGGGCAGCTGAGTATATGGTGTGTCTGAGGCAGCGAAGCGACGGGTCAGCATGCGCCTCATCCCAGTCCAGCGTACAGGCCGCCTTGGCAAGACGATCCACCGTCTCATTGCCACTAAGACAGATGTGAGAGGGCGTCCACACGAAGGCTATGGTAAGGGATGCATCGCGAGCGAGGGCGAGGTGACGCAGAATGTCCTGCACGACGCGGCCAGAGCTGGGTGTTGGAGAAGAGAGGGAGTGGAGAGCCGGCTGAGAGTCGCAGACTATTACCCCATTCAGGCTACGTTGAACAAGTAGGCTTACAGCGTCCAGCACCCCGTGTAACTCACAGAAGGTGGAGGTCGATGAATTAGGGAGCCTGCGGCCGATCCATCCGCCCTGCGTAGGTGGTGGCAAGGTGGTAGAGTACACGGCACAGGCAGCACTACCGTCAGCCTGCACTGAGCCGTCAACGTAGATGTGATGAGCATCGGGGATGGACGCAGACACACTGGCGACGGTTTCCAGGGCTGCCTGCTTCTGTAGAATAGGATGGGCATCTTTGGTAATTGGCGTAAAAGTAACGTCTACGGAGGGAATCCGCCATGGTGGCAAATGAGGGACAGCTTGTTCTTCAGGTACATGGAGGTTAAGGGCACGGTAGTTGTCACACACTGCCCGAAGTAGATTTTGGCCACCTATGCGAAGTGGGAGTCTGGGGACGTCTGGGTTGAGAGAGGCTTTGATGACGGCAGAGTAGTGCGGGGCAAGATGCGTAGAGTGGAGACATTTCACTGTGAAATATGTGATGTTGGCGTAAATCCTTTCGATGATGGGTGGCATATTGAGTTCAATCTGCATATTGACTATGCGAGTGGAGGGAGGACAACCAAGGATGAATCGCATGACCCGGTTTTGAAAGTGTTCAAGAGGTCGTAGTGCAGTTCGTGGTAGTTGAGCAAGAGCAGGGGACAAGTAATCGACGACAGAGCGAATAAACTGTATGTAAAGGGTCCTCAAAACAGGGGTTGATACACCGGTGGCATTGGTGGCGAGCCATTTGATAGGAGTGAATCGAGGCTCCAGACGATCAAGAAGGTCCTTGACTATGGGGTGAACACGATGTCTTGCTGGTATAGGTGGAGTGACCCGAACTGGAGCGCCAAGGTAAGTGTACTGTGTGCAGTGAGGGATGACAGTTCCATCCACGGTGAGCGGCGGCAGTGCTCTGAGGTTACGGGAGGAAAATATTCTGCTCTTTTCTGGGGAGATAATTAAGCCACAGGAGACAGAGGACAAGTGAAAATCATGAAGAAAGCGCTGTAGAGCGGGAGGTGATGAGGAGTGGATACAGATGTCATCCGCGTAACACATGATGGTAATTCCAGGGATGGCAGGGAGAAGTGAGAGAAGTCGGTGCATCAACACATTAAAGAGAAAGGGGCTCAGAACACCACCCTGTGGAGTGCCAAGTTCAAACTGCTCATAGGCACTATACGCCCCCTTAAAAAGGACACGTGAGACCCTATTACTCAGATAACCTCGTATCCAACGGAGAAGGTTGCCTTTCACACCAAATTCCACCAGCTGATCAAGAATGACTTCCCGGTTGGCAATGTCAAAGGCAGATTTGAGGTCGAGGAAGGCAACCACACTGGTGGGAGAGAGGCGGGTGTAGAGTTCAGCGAGGCAGTGGTGTGTGCTGCGGTGTGGAAGGAAACCGTATAGGCTGGGAGAGAGGCTATCATGAAGGCGATGCATCAGCCGAGCAAGAAGGATATGCTCAAAGATCTTGCTGAAGCAGGAAGTAAGGGAGATAGGTCGGAATTTGTCGGTTCCTGGTTTCGGTATAGGAACAATGGTGCTGGAGGTCCAGGCGGAAGGCACGTGTCCCCGGCTGAAGCAGAGATTGTAGAGGTGTAGAAGTGGGTTGCCAGGAACTCTCTGAAGGAGACGGAGGACTTGATAGGTGAGGCCATCATCCCCGGGGGCAGTATTCTTGGACTGAGCAAGGGCACGCCTTAGTTCTTCCTCGGTGAGCGGCAACGCATCTTCCTCGTCTGGAGTGAGTAGGGCAGCCATCAGACGGAGGTTGCGGGCGTTGCGTTGGGTGGAGAGGGCATCCTGAATGTGCACGGGAAGGTTGCGAGTGTGTGACTGTGCAGACCAGGTAGTGATGAGGTCGTTAGCGTAGTTAAGAGGACTGTGGTGGAGGGCGCAGGTAGGTTTCTTCCTGACAGTTTTGTTGATGAGTTGCCACATGGCATTAACACTGGTCTGGTGGTTAATACTGTCCGTATATTTGTGCCACGCCTCTGTGGAGACGCACTTTTGAAGAGCGACCAAATCATCCCTTGCCAGCTGGTACTGACGTAGGTGGTCCGGTGTTGGTTGAGCCTGGAAGGTAGTACCAGCAACCGTTGCCGTCCTCACGGCAGTAGTGATGCGCTGATCCAACGTCCAGGCGCGGGCCACAGGACGATGCTTGAGATGAGGCCTAGTGACATAATAGTTGTAAAAATCATGTGTAGCCTGAACCAGTGAGTGAAAAAGGTTGTCAGGGGAAAGAAAGTCAAATGTGGGCATGAGACGAGAGATGAACGTAATGTACGTGGGACAGTACTTAGGAGGAATGGAGATACGGGTGCGGTGGTGATGGGGTGCAGCAGCAGCAGGGAGAGAGTACTGCAGACTGAGGGCAACATGATCAGAGAAAAGAGAGGGAATGGAATGACAGTTGACGCAGGATGGAACAAGACCAGACGTGATAATGTGATCGACTGTGCCGCCGCGGGCGTGCGTGGCTCCTCCAGTGCCCCAGCGAGTGAGCCGGTAACGACGAATGTAGTTGAGGAGAGGCAGGCCATTACGGTTGGGAGTGGAAGAAGCGTCACCAAGGGCAGGATGCCTCGCATTGAAGTCCCCCATATAGATGAATCCACGATCGGTAGGGGTAGGAAGGGCTGGAAGATTAATAACGCCTGGAGCAGAGTACACATTACACAGCCGGAGCGTGCCATCCCCCACAGTGATCTCAAAGAGTTGAAAAGTCATGTCATTCTGGGCAGAGCAGCGAAGAAGGTTGTGAGGCACGGAGGAGTGTACGTAGGTAACCAAGCCATTCCTGGTATAGTGTGCGTAGGATGTGTAGCCAGAGAGCGCAGGAACTGCGTCCCTTTGTTGGGCGCCGCCAGGAAAAGCTTCCTGAATGAAGACGACGTGTGGATGGTGGTGGTAAACATAGGTCTTCAGGGCAGTGAGTTTACTGTGGTGTCGGAGGCCGAAGGCATTCCATGATATGACATGTAACTGCATGGTATTAGCGAAGGTTACCTCTGGTCTTGCGGGAAGCAGATGAAGTGGGGGAGTGAACGGATGCGCTGCCAGAAGCAGTGCAAGGAGGTGATGGCTTGGTGGGTGAGAAATCAGCAAATTTTTCAAGACGGGAAGCAATGACGTCAAGTCTTTCAGTGAGGGCCGAGACAGAGGCAATGACTACCCCATGGGATTCAGTTAATCCGGAGAGAGTAGTGGCGGCGGTAGCTCCTTGGGAAACCAGGCTGTCTATGCGGGCATCGATGGCATCGAACCGTGCCGCAAGAGCAGCGCAACGGGATTCCAGGGCGGCGACAGCGTTGCGAAGAGCGATGATTTCAGAAGAAGTACGTGGAGCAGGGGGAGAGACAGGAGGTGGTGGTGGTGGTAGCGAGGGCGCTTGTGGCTGTGGCTGAGAGTGGTGGGAGTCGGCACGGGACCGCCTGGCGCAGCCATGCCAGACGTTAACTCCAGGCATGAGACACCGAGGACACTTCCACTTCGAAGTGTCAGGCTCTGGAGTAGAGGAAGTTTCTGCTGTAGAGGTGGTGGCAGACTGGGCGGCAGGTGCGGTTGAGGTGCGGTATGGGCATGAGCGGGAGGCGTGGCCACCCGCGCACCACGCACACTTCTCTGAGGCAGAGCAATATCGGGATATATGGCCAATACCCCAGCAGTTGAAGCACCAAGGCTGCTCGTCCTTCATTCTGCGAAACTCACAGGGAGGAAGGCAAGGCAGGAAGGAGAAATCGTATAGAGGCGGGGGCGGTGACAAGAGACTCCAGGTGATGACCAGACGGTTGATGGGCGTGCCGTGTTGACGAAAGCGGCGGACAGTATGCACACCTGGCAACTCTTTGGCGAGGGATGGGTCCACATCCACAGGGTAGCGGGTGATGAGGTAAGTGGGAAACTTACGGGTCCTTTCACTCGAGTCCTGGATGTCCAGTTGTACTGAAGAAAACTCTCCACCCATGACACTGTCGAGTATGTCCTTTCGACGCCTCGAGATATAGACAAAGCGAGATGTAGCAGCAGACATTTTCACCTCCGCCAACTCACGATCAAGACGAAAGGCGGTGTTGACGTCATTAAGCCAGCGAAGCTTCACAGCGGTGGTTGGGTTTTGCTTGAAGGCCAGCTTGACGTACTCGTCGCGGGGAGCGAAGGCAGGAGTAGCAGACAGGGGTGGAGTGCGATGATGAGGACGAGGTAGGGAGATGTCAGTGGCCGGCTGTTGAGCAGGAGCATCATCTCGCTTGAAGGTTTTAGCAGCAGGTGACGCGGGTTCACTGCCGGTGTCGGACTCCCGATCCATGGTTCGTTTGGCGGAGGCTGAGTAGTGAGGATGTCTGTGGGTTTCAAGCGAGGGCCAATGTACAGAGGCGTCATCATCGTCGCTCATGGCAAGGTCAGCCTCAACCTCAGCGACAGAGGCAGGACCTGAGTACTCCATTTGGCGAGGGTGTTGGCAACAGAGGTGAAGTGTGACCGCAGAGGAAGTGACGCACCTACCACGTCACTACACCCCGAACCGCGTATGCGCGGATCCGGGGACCGCCGAGGATCCGGGGGCCCCCGAACGTAGGGGTCTGGACCAAGCGTCTGAAGTTTCTTGCAAGCTACAGACTAAGTCCAAAAACCCCAAACCACACTGAAGGTACTATGGCAACGACGATGGCTTACTAGATATCTCTGCTGAATAGGGAGGTTGGCAGGTCGCTCAGGCGCTCAAAAACTTGCAGAAGGTATGGAGCTCAAGTGAGGCGGTGTTGACAGAACAATCAACCAACCGAGACTCGAGAGAGAGAGAGAGAGAGAGAGAGAGAGAGAGAGAGAGAGAGAGAGAGAGAGAGAGAGAGAGAGAGAGAGAGAGAGAGAGAGAGAGAGATTGGTGGAGAAGCAGACAACACGTGAAACCATCAATCTTGAGGTGAAAATGTGGTCCACAGCACCTTCATGAGAGAGCGTTGCGCCATCAATATTGCTACACGTCATTCAGTATCGTCTAATGCAATGGTTCCCAAACTGGGGGCCATGGCCCTCTGGGGAGCTATATAAAAGAATGTAGGGGGCCATAATCTGAGGCTATGCATAAATAAAACCAAAGGAGTTTAGCGGGTAGGTAGCCAGTGGAGGGAACTTACAGTTTCAGTACAGGTTTATGCAATGCCTTGCTGCCAGACACATGAGTAATACGTCCCTTTTTTAATATGATTCTGTGCTCTTGACATAAAACAAGACATGGGGATGTATTAAGAAAGCAAGATCATTTTAACTCAACATAATTCTAATTCAAGGCTTCCTAAGCTGTGTATTCCGTATGATAACATGGTCTTGAATCTTACGTATCAGCAAGGATGTTCATATTATTCAGTTAACCAGACATTCACAGTTGCAACATTGATCACCGTGTGTATATAATCAGTTTCATCCTACCTGTGAATACTTCAGTATTATATGAACTTAACCCAACATCAATACCACTTTAATGGTAAGTAAGCCCTGCACCATGAAGTATATTAAGAAGGTAAATAATATCTGCTGTATTTATGCACATTCTATAACTTTTTGTAACATAAAATCTAACTTCCTTTCAACCTCATATTTACCATTTTATTATTCTAATCATGGGTGATGACATATGATAGCGGTGTTAGAAATAGCTGTTTTTTGTTTGTGCATTGCAGGCTTCTAATAAGAAACGCAACTATGATGACAACTACCTGGATTTTGGATTTACAAACATCACTGATAAAGGTGTTGTGAGGCCTCATGTGTGATTTGTCACAAAATACTCACAGCTGAATCAATAAGGCCCATTAAACTTAGATTACATCTGGAAACCAAGCATCCTCAGCATGTTGGCAAAGATCGTTCCTTCTTTAGTCGACAAGAATTGAACATGAAGAGACAGCGACTTGATGCTAGTGGTTCCTTTCATCAACAAAATGCTGCCGTAGTGTAGGCATCATTTCTTGTATCCCTTGAAATAGCAAAGAAAAAGAAGCCTCACACAATTGGGAAGTAATTAATTTTCCCATGTGCCAAAACAATGGTAAAGCTTGTTTTGGGTGAGAAAAGTGCTGAAAAGCTGAATCCTATTTCACTCCCAAATAATACAGTGCAATGCCGAATCTCCCAAATATCTGATGACATCAAAGAGCAGGTGATACAGGGAATTAAAAGAGCTGGATTATTCAGTATTCAACTTGATGAGTCCACTGACGTCCAGTCCTGCTCACAACTTTTGTAAGGTAGGTTCATGATGAGGATCTGAAGGAGGAATTCCTGTTTTCTGAGCCTCTTGAACAATCTACAGAAGGAGAAGATGTAATGCAGAAACTTACAGAATTCTTTGAATCTGAAGGTCTTTACTGGGGCAATCTCTGTGGGATATGCACAGACGGGGCTCCAGCCATGTTGGGTTCTTAGTCAGGTTTTGTTACAAGAGTTATACAAAAAGCACCAAATGCTATCCCTGTTCACTGCATGATCCACAGGTAAACTCTTGCATAAAAAACGCTACCCTCAGAATTACAGGACACTCTGAATATAATTATAAAGACAGTTAACTTTGTAAAATGTAGTGCTCTTAACACACGCCTTTTCAAGAGACTCTGCTAAGATATGGATGCAACTCATGAGACCCTCCTATTTCATACAGCAGTTCGCTGGATATAAAAATTAAATGTAGTTCAGCGTGTATTTGAGCTCAGAGAAGAGATCAGCCTCTTTCTCAGAATAAAGAACAAGCAAGATTTGCTGTCAGCATGCTCTGCAGATAGCTTCGAAATACGGCTAGCCTATTTTTTTGACATATTTAGATAATTGAACACACTGAACCTGAAACTCCAAGGGAAAGGAAGCTTGATAATCGATTTTGTGGACAAAATCAAAGCTTACATTCGTAAGATGGAGAATTGGAAGCGCAAAGTTGGAATGGGAAACTTGGCAATGCTGGAGACAGTGTCAGAAATTGTAGAGGAGTGTGATGCTGCTACGCAGAACTTGATTAACCAACATCGTGAGGCCTTGGAAGGGGAATTTAAAAGATACTTCCAAGATATCCAAAGCCTAACTTCTCTGCTAGTAAGGGCCCCCTTCACTGCTCCAGTGACATGCATTCCTGTTGACAAAGATGATGGCCAAACTGAGCTGTTGACACGTCAGGAGGATTCAGGAGCTAAGATGAAGTTTGAAACTGAACATCTCACAGTATTTTGGTCATCAATGGCAGCTTCATACTCAAACTTATGTGACTTCGCTTTTCGCCACCTCCTACCATTTTCATCAACTTATTCCTGTTAGGCTGCATTCTCTCAGCTACTCCACATTAAAACGAAATATCGCAACAGACGAAGTGAAGCATGACCTACGGTGTGCTTTAAGTGAAACAAAACCAAGAATCAAGAAGCTTGTTGATAATCTGCAACATCACCCGTCACACTAAGCAGAATGGGAATTCAAAAGTGAAGGAAACATGAACCTTGCATGAACGTTCAGAAGCAAATGGTCTGGGAGGAGGTTGGTGTGTGGCCATTGAAAGCCATGGTTGTGGCAGTTAATGACTCCCTATGATAGCATTTCATTTAAGAATTACAAAGTTATCAGATTTGTAAGATTCAAAGACCAGATCACCTTACGTGGGATTAATACACTTTTTGTGTGTGTGTGTGTGTGTGTGTGTGTGTGTGTGTGTTTTTTTTTTTTTTTTTTTTTTTTTTTTTTTTTTTTTTTTTTTTTTTTTTTTTTTTTTTTTTTTTGCTGAAACAGCTTTTCACAATAATGCAATTTTTAATTACTCTACGTACGAATTTTTTAAAGTACATTATATTACTTCTTTAGTACCATTTCAATAATTATATGAGATTCAGCAAAGGCAAAATACAAATTTCTTTATTAATAATTAACAAAAGAAAAAATAACAAATGGAATCAATACGATTACAGGATTTGCTACAGTGGTTTTTATATGGACCTGATGAGTGTAGTACTGTAGACAGCCACGGTAGTCATGAGTTATAGTTTGTGTGTGTGGGGGGGGGGGGGCATGGACAAGGATCATGTATGACAAGTGGGTAACGACCAAAAAAAGTTTGGGAACCACTGGTCTAATGTAATAAAAAAGCCGAAGCCCATTCCGGTTGCGTGTTGGAGAAGAGCTCACTTCTATCTTTGGTCAAATGATGGGCGGCAAGGTCCATCTTCCTCCTTTGTTGTATTTTCTCTTTCAGTCTAACTATAAATACGTAAATGAATCAATCAACCATTTACTAATCCTAATCTCAAGATCATCACATTAACGATATTAAACTAGAAATAATTCGGTGAGGCGTTACATGTAATTCATACAAGAGGAGACACAAGAATGTTACAACACAATTTTTTTCTGTTTAACCCTTCCATCATGCCACATATTTCCACCATACCTCAATATTCTTCCATCCTCAGGCCACTGTCGTATGTTAATATCACTTGTGAATTGTGATCACACACTATATAGTTTTTCTTTCTTGTTCTTCTTTCTGCCATGTGCTAATATCCTCTGTAGATTTTTTTTTCTCATCCTTGTAACATTTGGCTTGGTAAGTGTTTATCTCGTGGTTTGTGTAGTGGAGAAAACTTTTCATAGGTCCAGGTTACGAAACCTCACGGGGTCCTGACAGTGTTCTTAAATTCTCAGTTACTTAAGAAGTTCGTAAGTGATTAGTGAATCGCTCTTAGCAGAGATATGCATTTCTAAAGGACTTACGAAATTCATATTTTTTTTAGTGAATCTCAACCCTATTCTCTAGATCTTACTGCAGTTCTAGGGTATCTCCCAATGAGTCCAGATATCCAGAACTTACGGTAAATAAAAAAAATCAGGGAGGGCTTGATAACAAACTGAAACTTCTGCTTCAAGAGAATCAACACGAAAGAGTTAAAGTTTTAATATATACGTAAGTAGAATGGCCTTAGGCAATAGTGTACATTGTCACATGTTTCAAGACATTTATCCTAACCTTTATGTTAAACCTTTTTGTTCTGTTCGAGGACTGGCATCTCAATGGGGTCTTCTGATGATGATTATTGTTGCTCTTGTCCAGTTTTTCTCCATTACATGAAAAAAATATATAATGCCCAACCTCTTAATGCCCAACCTCTTACAGGAGATAGCTGTTAGACAGAACATCAACTACGCAAGCAGTACATATCTCTACAGTGGCCGAATAAACAATCAAACCTATGTTGATGATGTTGATGTAATGGGCTTTAAAAAATGTACACAGCTCACCAAAGAACAATGGCATTGGTAGGTCTAAGATGCAATGAGCAGAAGACGGAAATTGTGAAGCCAAGAATAGAGCAAGTTCCATTTTTAAGAAAGTGGCCAAATTGAAGGACCTAGAACATCTTGTGAAAAATTATAGTTAGACTTAAAAGTAAATGTATGCATAACAGCAGGCAACATATGCTACCTTGCCCTATCATCAGCAATGAAGAATACGAATAGAAGCAGATGAATCAAGCAAACAATAGATCATATTGTAATAAAACACAACGTCCTATAGGCATCTGAAAACTAAACACTAATAGAACAATGAGAAAAATGAATAATTGTCTATGAATATGGTGTACTGTGGAGATGTGAGATGAAGATGAAGAGCATTAAAAAAAACGAAGACACAGGAGGGAATTAATGGTCAAATAAGTCAACCGTACATACAGAGTGAAGTGTAAGGGAAAACAACACAATGTGCTGACCACTGTTACCAAATAGATATTGATTGATTCCCAAGAAAATAGATAAAGCTTGTAAT
>CM035206.1:3081211-3101211 GCA_020233015.1 Callinectes sapidus | reverse complement strand
ACCGACACACACAATTACATTTTCTCCCTCTGACACATCTGTCATAACTAATTATCATTTTACATTTCACAATCCTGAAACTCACATATTTACATACGTGGTGCCCACCACCACCAAGTGTTCACAATCGTCATCGCTATAATTACCGTACGTCTAGCAGTACGGATACCTTGTTCATCCTTAGACTATACACCTTAGACTTACAATGTTTTGTATATACATCATAACCTAACGATATATATATATATATATATATATATATATATATATATATATATATATATATATATATATATATATATATATATATATATATATATATATATATATATATATCGATATCGATAATAAAAGGATAAATCTTGTACGGTTTTTTTTTGTTCCTTTGTTTCTTTTCTTTTGTGTGTGTGTGTGTGTGCTTAAAACTCATTACGCTAGTAACCTTAAAAATGTAGGCAACTAATAGACTTCTATTTTACAGATTAATTAAAGTACATACGTGTTTTGCAAATCTATTAATGTCAATAAGTTTATCTTAACTGGTTTAAAAGATAAACTACTACGTCAAATTTTCTTCATATACCTAATGTCTGATAAAATAAGTATTCACAAATCTACTGATATCTGTAAAGCATTTCGACTATTTCACCTCAGAGACACTTCAAATCATATCCTTATTTGACATTACTCTAACGTTTTTGTTTTTGTTTTATGTAGAAATATTAAAGTATTTTACCTTTACAATAGTAGAGAGAGAGAGAGAGAGAGAGAGAGAGAGAGAGAGAGAGAGAGAGAGAGAGAGAGAGAGAGAGAGAGAGAGAGAGAGAGAGAGAGAGAGAGAGAGAGAGAGATCGCACACAATGTTCTGATCGATATCCGAGAGCGCACTAACTAGTCTACAAAACAGTACAGGCTTGACGTAGTCCCATTATTGTACTACATTAGGCAATAGTACGTGTGCGTTGATTGGCCACGTCCCCGCGATCCAAGACATCCATTTTCAGTACATGACACCGCAATTCATTTAATTTCACCTTAAACGTTCAAGATCTTGACGTAAGGAACGTAGACTCTTCAAATTTGCACGCAAACACTGAAACACGTATTTTCCTTGAGTTATATAAAAAGGCGTCATTTATTTGCTTAATCAGTCGGACTGGCATGGTTACTCTGATGACTCCCACTATGGCTGCTCTCTCTCTCTCTCTCTCTCTCTCTCTCTCTCTCTCTCTCTCTCTCTCTCTCTCTCTCTCTCTCTCTCTCTCTCTCTCTCTCTCTCTCGCTCGCTCTCTCTCTCTCTCTCTCTCTCTCTCTCTCTCTCTCTCTCTCTCTCTCTCTCTCTCTATCTATCTATCTATCTATCTATCTATCTATCTATCTCTATCTCTCTCTGTGATCCTGCGACTCAAGAACTCTTGTGGCTATTCAACTCGCGCTCTTTCTTTCTTTCTTTCTTTTTTTTTTTTTTTTTTTTTTTTTTTTTTTTTTTTTTTTTTGCTTTACTTTTTTTTTGTGTTTGATTGCTTTTCGTGTACGCTGCTTGATGCCTACCTTAATTTCATGTCAGATGCTATCTTGGTATTTTTTGTTGCTGTTTTATTAATTTATATTCCATGTGAATAAATTCATTCATTGTGTAATAAATAATTACATTAATTTTTACTTGGTGTTATAAACTCAGGCACCCACATTGCACCACACTTTTATATTACGAACAGGGTCCCTCTTTTTACAATTTGTTGATGAAGAAACGATCGTGTGATGAAAGCTACATTTAGTATGGATTTAATGATATGAAGAAAAATAGGAATTAATTTTCATAATTTATTACAAGATTTTATCAATGGAGTGCACTAAACCAGGCTCTCTCAAACGCTGTCTGAAAAGCTGTCATACGTATTCTTTAAAAAAAGAATACTACATGCTCAAGCAAAAAAAGACTGAAGGAAGCACACTCAAAACTGCATAAGAAAAGAACCCTCATAGCATTGCAGAAAAGTTATTCGTTCTATGTCATAGAAATATAAAATGGTGTGTTATTGGATGTGTTGCTGGGCAGGCCATATCAGTACCTCCCTCAAATGATACCAGTCAACAATCAGTAATAGATATGTGAACAACAACAAGTAACCGTTGAACTAAAGGAAGTATCGTTGGGAAAATTTTCATTTCATTTAGTCTACTAATGTAGCTCCTTGTGCCCAACACCAGTGGTCAAGATTTTATCTATGAAATTGAATAACACTCGGGGAAGATGCAAATGTGCGTGATTGGGTGTTGCGTCTTGAAAGCAGTAGCGAAATCCAGTTGTCAGTGACTATATGAAAGATATTTTATTTTATTTTTATGTGGGTCTCATTATTATTATTATTATTATTATTATTATTATTATTATTATTATTATTATTATTATCATCATCATTATTATTATTATTATTATTATTATTATTATTATTATTATTATTATTATTATTATTATCACTATGAATATAGATATTTTGTAGAGCAAATACCAATAGAAATAAAAAGATTATAACCTTATGTGATCAAATATGGTTACCTGAACACCCCAGAATCCCATTGGGGCGAGGAAGTTCTTGCATTCCAGAGCGATGTCTTCCCACCTCCATTCAAATAAATGAACTAATGTCGGGGCTCCGGAAGATATGACCCCATCTTCTCCCCAATATTCTGCCCCCATCACCGCCGCTACAACCGACACCAACAACAGGTATCTGTAACAAATTGGTAGAATTAATATTAGCCAATACAAAATCAATGTTTCAGTCTTACGAACACACACACACACACACACACACACACACACACACACACACACACACACGCACGCACGCACGCACGCACGCACGCACGCACGCTCGCACGCGCGCCGCACTTTTGAAAAATTCTTATTATATTGCTGCTGCTCTGTTGCCTTACAGAACATCTTCCCCTAGCATCAACCAAGAAAGTGTTGTGCCAGAGTGAAGGTTGCGTTAATAAGTGATGTGTTACTGCTATGAATTACTATGGATTTTCTGTGCTCTTTAAAGATATTTCTTTTGACAAGAAATAGACTAAGATAGGGATCACAAGCAAATTTAAGATCCCAGTCTTTGTCTGTCTGTACAGGTTTCAACAACGACAAATATTCTTGCTGAGCGAATCCATAACGCTGGAGGCCAGGCCATACGCAGAAGATCCTAAAATGCCCTGCATCGCGGTTCCCCGCAAGTCTGCGGGACTCTCCTCAATACTGTCCAGTGTCTCTATCAAGATGAAGCCGCTTCGTGACCTTGGACGTTCCCCATTATACATTATATATATATATATATATATATATATATATATATATATATATATATATATATATATATATATATATATATATATCGATATAGATAGGTAGACAGATTTACAATTCACTTTGTATAATGCAGGCAGTAAGAGATATGAATTGCATTTTTATTTAAAAAGAAAAAGGTTTGACGGCTAAAGTCATCAAGATGAGATGTGGACCTCCTATGTAATTTTTAGTTGATGAAATTGATGCATTAACTAGGGAGAGCTGTTTTTTGTAACTATTTTGGGATATATAAAAAATTTAAGATACCATTTTTTCAATCTTAAATGTAGTAATTGGTGCAACACGCATTGAAAAAGAACCTTAAGATGCACGTTTTCATCGCAATTTCAGCACATAAATAAAACTTTGTTTAATTGTAATTCACAGCTTCCTGATGAAGGATTAGTATTTCTGAGGTATCAAATTTAGTGAAAAAAATAATTTAGGGCAATCTAAAGATGTTGCTATTTTCAGCACATCTGAAAATTAGTAATATGTTTCTTTACAACTATGTGGTAAGAGGTAATAAGTTTTTAACACTATCTTCTGTGGGACGCAAAAGATAGTGCCAATACCAGAACCTCCAGTGATTGAGGAAAGATTTCGGCATCATCAGCAAACACAAAATTGTAATCTCAGTATTACCGACAGGTGTTTCATAAAGTCTTTGTTCTACAAATCTTCCCAATACCCAATCTATGTAGGTGTTGAAAAGTGATGGTGCAAGAACTTTTCCTGCCTCACTCACGTATTCACAGGAAATGAGCTGCACACGCCCCCTCCACACTCTTCAACACTCATAATCCCAGAGAATAGGTCACATAATAGACCATTAATCCTTGCAAGAATTCCAAAGAAACTTGGGAGATCCCAGAGCTCGATGTACTGAATCAAAGAGCGCAAACAACACTTCTCGAAACTAAATACGGCGTTTGACTAGTAGACAAAACACTAAGATGCAGTCAGTTGTTGACTTATCAGGCGTGAGCCCGGACTATTCAGGTCTCTGGCGTTTCAGCAGGTAACTATACATCCACATAAACAGCAAATGGGCAAACATCTGATCAGTGCTATACCGCGGTACGGTCCCATTTCACTTTCCAGATAGGGATGTGTAAGGGACAAGCCCTTACACACGCACACACTTACACGCCCACACACTTACACGCCCATATACGCGCCTACACATTCCTGTTTTCAGTCACGTAGGCCATCCCCTTTCATAGCGAGAGAAGCCTTCCTGCGTTCGGTCACGTAGGCCGGCAGTTGGCTCCCGACTTCTGGTCTGTTCGAACTGATGGTTCGGATGGAGAATCCGAACTGTACCCGAGCTGACGTCCACGCCGTGCTTTCCATGGACTGGCAGAGCAACTCGACCCTTCTTACGGCTTGGAACCAGCTGTGCTCTCATCTCTACCTACCTACCTACATCAGTGAAGGCTGGAAGCTTCATTGGGCAAGAGCTTCACCTCTCACCATACGTCCGTCTGCTGACGTTTTTCTCTCTCGTGACCAGGTTTGAACTTATTAATCTAGTGTCTCTTCCCTCCATATGTTTACGTAGTTTGTTGTTCCTCCCAACTAAAGTTTGTTTTATTGTTTTCTTACGTCCCTTGTATTTCTCGACTCTGTCCCTTTTTATATTGCCTTTATTTAACTTTACCATAACTTTTGGGAGACGCTAGACGAGTAAGGAAGCCGTACGTCCGAGTAGGGCTGACTAACCTTGTTGTTTATATTTGGTGCTGCAGTTTGCCTCATCTGCCAGCTGTTCTGTGTGCTTATTGTTCTTTTTGATTTGTTTTAATATATGGTGTTGGTTTTTTGTTGTGTTTTGCCTTTCCTCCCAGTGTTTCCTCAGACTTGGCCTGACCCCCGTGAACACGGCGTTGGGCTATTTAGTTCAACACCACCCGTGCCCTCACATATAAAGTGGCGACCTCGCCAGGATCCAAGCTGAGTTTACCTGAGAGGATTGTTGTCTAAGTCGCCTGGAGCGCGCCCTTGTTGTCTTAGCCCGGAAGCAAGGTATTTTTCTTCCCTGTTAATTGTTGTTTTTAGGCTTGCCGCCTTAACAGTGGAAGTGGCCATCCGCGCCAATTGTCCTTTTTGTGGCCGTCCGCGCCAATTGTGGTCTTTTGTGCCATTATATATTTGTTTGTGTGGCCGTCCGTGCCCATTTGTTTATATGGTGTTTAACTCCATGTGATTTATTTACTGGTTCCTTGTTTCTATATTTGGGTCCCTGTTTCAGTTTACACTTTTCCTTAGTCGTTATTATTTTTCTGGGTATTTCCTATTTTCTTTTTTTTTGTGGTTGGTTTGATTTTGTTGGTTATTCACCTCTACATCATGTCTATGACTCCATTGAACATCCTGAAGGAACAAGCCGTTTCCTTAGGGCTCCAAGGTGAGGAAGTGGGCAAGTTTGTCTTACATCAGCAGGCATTGGAACGTGACGAGCGAGCTGCTGAGAGAGCTGCCCAGAAGGAAGCTGAAGAGAGAGCTGCCCAGAAGGAAGAGAGAGCTGCCCAACGAGAAGCTGCTGAGAGAGATGCCCAACGAGAAGCTGCTGAGAGGGAAGCCCAGTTGGCAATGGCTAAGCTTACTGCAGATAAGGAACTTGAGCTAGCTCGTCTTGCTGCTCAAGGTAGGTCCGAACGAGCTTCCCCCGACAATCATGTAAGCAAACCATGCTTACCCCAGTACCAGGAAGGAGAAGACATCGCCTCTTATCTCGTTCGATTCGAGAGGGTTGCTGAGCTGCTTAATGTGGACGAAGAGAGTTATGCTATAAGACTTGGAAGCCTCTTGACTGGTAAGGCTGCTGACATTTACATTTCATTGTCATCTGAAATTACCAAGTCTTATCCTTCCCTTAAGCAGGCCCTACTAACAGCATTTCATAAGACTCCAGATGGGTACCGAGCCGAGTTTCGGGGTGCAAAAGTTCAAAGTGGGGAAAGTTATCAGCAGTTCTCCACTCAATTGACCCGACTCTTTCAGGCCTGGTTAGAGACCTCGGGAGTCGATGCCGCCTATGACTCCCTGAAAGATTTCATGATCCTGGACCAGTTCCTAGCGTCCCTCGCTCCGGAACTACGCCTGTTTGTGAAGGAGCGACTGCCCAAAACATTGGCTGAGGCTACACAACTGGCTGACAACTGGGCCTCTGCCCACAACTCCTACTCTAAATACCGCTTCGACCCATCTGGTAAGAAATACAAGTCCACTCCTTCATCACCTAAACCACCCCCTAAAGCTTCTCCAGTCGTAAAGTGCCATCAGTGCGGGGAAGAAGGACACATACGACCCCGGTGTCCCAAGAATCCCAGGGCTTTTAAGGATGGCACCACCACTCCACGTCATGAGGTACGTTTTTGTTGGGAAGCCCCTCGAGTACCTAACTACCGCGTCTCTGGTACTATTAATGGATCTTGGACTTCCTTTATCATTAGAGATACAGGGTGCTCTTGCATAGTGGTTGCTGAGGATGTTCTACCCGATGCGGACGTGACTCACTGCAGGAAGGTCTACCTCTCTGATTACCTAGGGCGGACCGACGCTTTTCCTGTAGTGCGTTGCTACCTTCGTTGTCCCTACTTTGTTGGTTGGGCCGACGCCGTCCGTGCTCCGATCAAGTTCGCCTCGGTCCTGATTGGGAACGTCCCTGGTGCTAGAGACCCTAATGATCCTGATGACTGTTCTGCTGTTTCACCTTCGTCTTCATCGTGTCCTGCCCATGTCACTCCTAGGAAGGATTCCACACCTCCTGCAGGTATTACTTCTACTAACCTTGATGACGACATTCCTTCAACCTCAGAGTCTACCATCCAACAAGCTTGTGCCGTACAGACCCGGTCCAGCAAAATCAAGCGGCAACATCCCCTTGTGCTGCCTGCGCTCCAACCCTTTGGTATTACCCCGGACGACTTTGGTAAACTGCAAGCCTCCTGCTCAACACTTGCAACCGTTCGTTCCAAGGTTTCTTCCGGCCTCGTTGACAAGGTAAGGAATGGTACTTCCTTCCAGTATGTTAAGGACAACGGTCTTCTCTATCGCAAGTGTCTTAAATCCAACCGACCTGATAAAGTAGGCCAGCTCGCCTTGGTTGTCCCACATAAGTGCCGCCAGACTGTGCTTTCGGTTGCACATGAAAGCCCCCTCGCGGGCCATTTCTCCCACAGGAAGACAGAGATGAAGATCACCGACCATTTCTACTGGCCAGGGATGGGTGCTGACATTCGTTCTTTCTGCCGTTCTTGTGACAAGTGCCAACGCTTTTCGGCAAAGGGAAGAGTTCGACCTGCACCACTCAAGCCCATGCCTGTTATCACGGAGCCGTTCTCACGTGTCGCCATTGATCTGGTTGGTCCACTATCTCCACCTTCTTCTGATGGACACCGATATATATTGACCCTTATTGACTTTGCCACAGGGTTTCCTGAAGCAGTCCCGCTGAAAGATATTGATTCCATCTCTGTCAGTGAGGCATTACTTTCCATCTTTTCTAGAGTTGGTATACCTCGTGAGATCTTGTCTGATCGAGGGACTCAGTTCACTTCCCATCTGATGGCTGAGCTGCACAAACTGCTAGGTGTGAAGCCCATCTTCACCACACCCTTCCATCCTAGCGGAAATGGCCGCATTGAACGCCTTCATGGACCTCTAAAAGCTTGCCTTCGGAAGCTTTGTGAAGAGAAGCCAAGGGAGTGGCACAGGTATTTAATTCCAACATTATTTGCCCTCAGAGAGCTCCCTAGTGACCGGACTGGATTCTCGGCCTTCGATCTTTTGTATGGCCGCGCCGTCAGGGGGCCTCTTACTGCTCTACGTGACCTCTGGGAAGATCAACACATACAGGGAGAGGAGCGTAGCAGCTTCCAGTATATCCTAGAGCTACGTGAAAAGCTTGCTGAGTGCTCAAAACTTGCTGCCCAGAATGCAGAGATCAGCCGTAGCAAGTACAAGGCTTACTTCGACGTCCGTTCCCAAGACCGTCAATTCAAGCCTGGGGATGAAGTGTTGGTCCTTCTCCCCAATGAAACAAGTAAGCTTCTAATCTCCTGGAATGGGCCATATAAAGTACTAGAGAGGCGAGGTAAGGTTGATTATGTTATTGATGAACCGAAAGGACCTAAAATGTACCATGTGAACTTACTGAAAAGGTATTATCGCCGTGAGCAGGTCCTACAAGCTGCTGTCCTCGATGAAGAGCCTACTCTCCAGAGCTTGTCCTCACCTGATGACCAACAGGAAATGCCATCTGTTCCTGATGACGAGGAGTTCTCTCACCATCTACCATTGACTCCTGATGGCCAAACCAATGACCAACGAGAGAAGCCCGAGATTGGAACTTCCCTGACTCCTCTCCAGCAAGCCGACCTGCAGAAACTTATGTGTGAGTTTCAGACCACCTTCTCCAACTTTCCAGGATGTACTGACACCATAGAGCACGACATAGTCTTGACCACTACCGACCGAGTCCAGTTCAAGAATTATCCTGTGCCTGTTCACCTCAAGCCCTCTTTTGAGAAGGAAGTAGAGACCCTACTGGAGCAAGGCATCATCCAACACTCCTCTTCGCCCCACTGTTCCCCAGTCGTAATGGTTAAAAAGTCTGACGGTACGTACAGGATGGCCATAGATTATCGTCAGCTGAATGCCATTACAGTTTTTCACGCTGAACCAACGTGCAACAAAGAGGAGGATTTGCACAAATTTTCTGGGTCTAAGTATTTCTCAGAGTTAGACCTGTCCAAGGCCTACTACCAAGTTCCTCTTTCCGACCATGCTAGACCTCTCACTGCTTTTCCCACTCACTTGGGACTTATGGAGTTTTGCCGCATGCCCTTCGGCCTGGTGACTGCTTGTGCTACTTATATTCACCTTATGAGGATTGTTCTTGCCGGATTAGCCAATGTTTCCTTCTATTTCGACAACATCTTCATTTATTCCAAAGATTGGCCAAGCCACCTGGAAGCCATCCGCTCCGTGCTGACCAGACTGAGAGAACATCACCTCACCATCAAACCTTCCAAGTGCCGCTTTGGAGTGGAGTCCGTCCAGTATCTCGGCTTCTGGGTGAACGGAACTAATTTCTGGCCTCTTGAAGACAAACTATTGGCCATCAACAACATGAATCCTCCAACCAGTAAGAAACTTCTACGAAGCTTCTTAGGTTTTGTATCTTTCTACAGAATCTTCATCCCCCAAGCTTCTGATTACACTGGCCCGCTGTCTGACCTACTCAGGAAGGACACCAAAGAACCTCTCCCGTGGAGTGATGATTTGCTTCGCTGCTTTCTCCACCTCAAGTCGGCCTTGTCCTCCACACCTGTTCTACGCATCCCGGATCCGCAGCAGACCTTTGTACTACGGACGGATGCATCGAACCACGGGCTGGGAGCGGTACTCCTCCAATACCACGATGAGTACCCTCACCCTGTTTGCTATGCCAGCAGGAAATTACTCGATCGTGAGAAGAGGTATTCTACAATCGAGAGAGAATGTCTTGCTATTGTCTTTGGAATAGTTAAGTTTGACCTATACCTCAGAGGTAAGGAGTTCATACTTGAGATAGACCATCGTCCTTTAATTTATTTGAATACCTTTAAAGGTAGGAATGACAGACTCCTTAGATGGTCCCTAAGCATTCAATCTTATAGTTTCCGGATTGTACATATTTCCGGAAAAGATAATGTAGGAGCTGATCTCCTTAGTAGGAACCTGTAATTTGTTCTTGTATGTATGTCTGATCTTTTCTTTTGTATCTACTTGCAGCAGCAGTAGTTACTTGTTCCGGGGGCAGTGTAAGGGACAAGCCCTTACACACGCACACACTTACACGCCCACACACTTACACGCCCACACACTTACACGCCCATATACGCGCCTACACATTCCTGTTTTCAGTCACGTAGGCCATCCCCTTTCATAGCGAGAGAAGCCTTCCTGCGTTCGGTCACGTAGGCCGGCAGTTGGCTCCCGACTTCTGGTCTGTTCGAACTGATGGTTCGGATGGAGAATCCGAACTGTACCCGAGCTGACGTCCACGCCGTGCTTTCCATGGACTGGCAGAGCAACTCGACCCTTCTTACGGCTTGGAACCAGCTGTGCTCTCATCTCTACCTACCTACCTACATCAGTGAAGGCTGGAAGCTTCATTGGGCAAGAGCTTCACCTCTCACCATACGTCCGTCTGCTGACGTTTTTCTCTCTCGTGACCAGGTTTGAACTTATTAATCTAGTGTCTCTTCCCTCCATATGTTTACGTAGTTTGTTGTTCCTCCCAACTAAAGTTTGTTTTATTGTTTTCTTACGTCCCTTGTATTTCTCGACTCTGTCCCTTTTTATATTGCCTTTATTTAACTTTACCATAACTTTTGGGAGACGCTAGACGAGTAAGGAAGCCGTACGTCCGAGTAGGGCTGACTAACCTTGTTGTTTATATTTGGTGCTGCAGTTTGCCTCATCTGCCAGCTGTTCTGTGTGCTTATTGTTCTTTTTGATTTGTTTTAATATATGGTGTTGGTTTTTTGTTGTGTTTTGCCTTTCCTCCCAGTGTTTCCTCAAACTTGGCCTGACCCCCGTGAACACGGCGTTGGGCTATTTAGTTCAACACCACCCGTGCCCTCACAGGATGACTAGCCCCTTCTTCCAGACATGGAAAATGGTACCTGATTGCCACACAACAGTCAAGACAACAGGCAACCCACAGATCATGGCCTTACTTTCAGCTTTAAACAGCTCTGCACTGATGTTACAGATACTAGCCTTCCACCCCTCAACTTTGTCACCGTTAATGGGCAGAATAGTATCCGGGATCTGTAATCCAGCAGTTTAGAGCTGTTCTCCAGGAGGATTCACTGTTAACATTTGTTCAAGGTTCTCAGCTCCGATACGAGTCAAACATCTGCTGTTCGGATAACACTCACCTGACATGAAGACTTGCAGCGGAATTTCTCCAGGGCAGACAAAGGATCAATAGCATTTAAATGACACTCGACATCCTTAGTGAGACCCCTGACATACCTCTCTTTGTATATCACCTCATGAAAAGTCTAGTCCTACATGACATATACCTGTACTGGTTATGGTTTCCAGCAAATCTGGTAGTGTGACTCTTCTTAATATTGTCCACCGTCTCTTCCCGGGCAAAGCTACTCCGTGATCTCTGGCGACCCCAACGCATTCCTTGGCAGCCTCAAAAACTTCACATTTAAAGGTATTTCATAGTTTTACTAGGCTCTCAAAGGAGTCAAGGACTCCAAACTCAGTGGAGACTGTCACCATCTTATGTAAGAGGGGGAAACCTTGCCAAGGCAACAAAAACTACAAAAATAGAAAACCAAGTAACTGCCAGACCTCTGTTATGTGCTCAGCACACAGAAATGAGTTTCTGTCCCGTACAGGGGAATCACTTGCGCTCTGGGATCCTCGAGCGCATGTTAGGGACATGATAGGTAGAAATTCATTGTATTTATATATGCAAATACAGTCTGATGCAACATCTCTATAAGATGGTGCAATACTTCAGAAATTCTGACACAGCTTTGTCCTATACAAGGAGTTACATGTGTTTATATATATTTCAATTGTTATTATATCCATAGGATGTTACATTTACTAAAATATAATAATATAAACTCTCTAAGTAGGATGTAGTTTATAAGACATCACTATATGAGACAAAATAATGTACTTGAACACTGAGGCATCACACACACACACACCCATCCCTGCATCACCTGACCACGCCTCGGAGTCAGCAGTTTCCTGCGGCGTAATGCGCGGGGGGCCGCACCAGGAAATAAGAAATCGAGCTGCGGTGTGAGGCGGTTGGGGGGAGACCCAACTGGGCCGCCGCTGGCCAGTCTTCCCCCGATTTTGTGTGGTGTTTGGGGTGTGAGGACTTTTGTGTGTTGTGCCGTGAACGTGTGTATTCTCGAGACTCATAAGTGTTGTCTAAGTTATCTCCCAAGAGACAGCCTAAATACTTCTCCGAGAAATCATTGTTAATATCACACATAATATATTTACTTTTATAATCTGAGTTTCCTTCCAAACCTGGGTCTGAGAACTATAACATATAATAACCAGTAAACCGCTCGCCACACGTATCAGACTCACTTGGACAACTTATGTTGGTGAAGCTACCTCTAGCTAACACGCATAGGTTCGAATACTGACTACGCTCTGAGTGGAGATTGGGCGTCCACTCGGGGTTACAGTTCCCAAGTGGGTGGCTTTCAGATAGAAGGTCTCCATTAGGTGGCCTCCTTTAGCCAATAAATTTCCATAAAAAGCCCAGATTGTATAAATAATAAAAAGAAAAAGAAAACAGAAATTATTCCACGGAAGATTTTCATAATACCTTCTCAGGTCGCTTCAACATGCCAAAGGCGTCTCCATTTTGAGAGCTCTTGAGGAGTGATTGGATAAATAGAACAGGATACAGATATGAGGTTGTGATCGGAAGATCTCAGTGGAGAAGATAGGGCAACAGCATAAGCAGAAGGATTAGAGGTAAGAAAACGGTCGAGAATGTTCGGCGTATCTCCAGGGCAGTCAGGAGTAAGAGTAGGGTGTTGCACCACTTGCTCTATGTCATGGAAGATAGAAATGGAAAAAGCTAGTTCACCAGGATGGTCAGTGAAGGGAGAGGAAAGCCAAAGCTGGAGGTGAACGTTGAAGTCATCAAGGATGGAGATCTCCGCAGTGAGATAGAGAGACATAATTTTGAAAGTTGAATAATCAAAGAACTTACTGTAGAGAAGTTAGGGGAGATAAACAGCACGTGTGAGTTTAGCAAAAGAGTGATGTGTAATTAGAAGCTAATGCTGGAACATTCGAAAGATTGAAGAGCATGGGCACTAGAGCAACTTAAGTCGTTAAGCTACCCTTGAGCACATGTCACGTCCTTCAATTTCTCAAGATGATAACATCTTGGAGTCTTTCTTGACTTCACATGAAGCTTAAGTGTAGCAACAATAAGCCATCTACCACTGCTTGGTATTTAGTTTCCACAAAGAATATGTTCCAAACTGGAAGTTCCTGTCATATGTATGCAGTTACCAGATTAAATTCACAGAGTTTTCCCCATTAAAACCACCTACCCCTACTCCTCTACAAACCATGAAATGGAATTACTTGTTAAAGATAATAATGTTATGTTCATTTCCTTGTATGCAAAAGTGCTGACCGTACCTAGCTGACATGGACTCGTATGTGACATATGATTTTAGGGAGAGGTGTTACTTTATCATTTATGGTAACAAGGTGATGATTGTCCATAATGAGAGAGAGAGAGAGAGAGAGAGAGAGAGAGAGAGAGAGAGAGAGAGAGAGAGAGAGAGAGAGAGAGAGAGAGAGAGAGAGAGAGAGAGATTTAGTTTTTATGACTGTATTACTCTAATAGAGCGACAAGCCTATTACAGTCAGTATTATTATATTATATACATAAATGTCGTAGCACGCAGAATACCCTGAATTTCAGTACTCACCAAAGAGTGAGTGCTGGACTAGAACAGTATTTAAGTTTTTTTTTTTTTATGTAAAAGGGAGGCGGCCAATGGCAACAACAATAAAACAAAAAAGCCCACTGCAGTGCCGGTTCCTGGAAAGTCCAGATTAAGTAGCCAAAAGAATGAGACACGTGTCTTGATACTTCTCTCTTGAAACAGTTCAAGTCATACGCAGGTGGAAATACAGAAGCAGGGAGAGACTTCCAGAGTTTACCAGAGAAAGGGATGAAAGACTGAGAATACTGGTTAACTCTTGCATTAGAGAGGTGGACAGAATAGGGGTGAGAGGAAGAAGCACGTTTTGTGCAGCGAGGCCGCGGGAGCAGGGGAGGCACGCAGTTAGCGAGATCAGAAGAGCAGTTAGCATGAAAATAGCGGAAAAAGAGAGCAAGAGAGGCAACATTGCGGCGATGAGACAGAGACTGAAGACAGTCAGTCAGAGGGGAGGAATTGATAAGACGAAAAACTTTTCATTCCACCCTGTTCAAAACAGCTTTATGAATGGAGCCTCCCCAAACATGCCAAATATACTCCATACATGGGCGGATGAGGCCCCTGTATATCAGTTGGGAGGTGAGTAAAACTGGCGGAGATGGCTCAGAACACCTAACTTCATGGAAGCTGTTTTAGTTTGAGAGGAGATGTGAAGTTTCCAGTTTAGATTACAAGTAAAGGATAGACCTAAAATGTTTAGTGTAGGAGAAGGGGACAGTTGAGTGTATTGAAGAAGAGGGGATAGTTATTTGGAAGGTTATGTCGAGTTGATAGGTGAAGGAATTGAGTTTTTGAGACATTGAACAATACTAAGTTTGCTTTGCCCCCATCAGAAATTTTAGATAGTTTAGAAGGTAAGCGTTCTGAGGCTTCCTTGCGTGAGCTGTGTACTTCCTGAAAGGCTGGTCGTCGTCTATGGAAAGACGAGGAAAAGTGCAAGGTGGTATCATTAACATATGAGTGGATAGATAGGGCAAGATGTTTGGTTTAGAAGATCATTGATGAATAATATGAAGAGAGTGGGTGATAGGACAGACCCTTGAAGAACACCACTGTCGAAAGATTTAGGGGAAGAACAGTGACCGTTTACTACAGCAGCAATAGAACGATCAGAAAGGAAACTTGAGATTTAGTTGCAGAGAAAAGGATAGAAGCCATAGGAGGGTATTTTGGAGATTAAAGCTTTGTGCCAGACTCTATCAAAAGCTTTTTATATGTCTAGGGCTACAGCAAAAGTTTCACCAAAATCCCTAAAAGAGGATGACCAAGACTCGGTAAGGAAAACCAGAAGATCACCAGTAGAGCGGCATTGACGGAAGCCATACTGACGGTCAGATAGAAGATTGTGAAGTGACAGATGTTTAAGAATCTTCTTGTTGAGAATAGATTCAAAAAATTTGGATAAGCAGGAAATTGAAGCAATAGGACGGTAGTTTCAAGGATTAGAACGGTCATCCTTCTTAGGAACAGGCTGAATGTAGGGAAACTTCCAGCAAGAAGGAAAGGTAGAGGTAGATTGACAGAGTTGAAAAAGTTTGACTAGGCAAGGTGCAAGCACGGAGACACAGTTTCGGAGAACAATAGGAGGGACCTTATCAGGTCCTTAAACCTTCCGAGAGTTTAGGCCAGCGAGGGCATGGAAAACATAATTTCGAAGGATTTTAATAGGTAGCATGAAGTAGTGAGAGGGGGGGGGGGAGAAGAAGGAACAAGCCCGGAATCGTCCAAGGTAAAGTTATTAGCAAAAGTTTGAGCGAAGAGTTCAGCTTTAGAAATAGATGAGATGGCATTGGTGCCATCTGGTTGAACTAAAGGAGGGAAAGATGGATATGTAATGTTGTTGGAGATGTTTTTGGCTAGATACCAGAAGTCCCGAGGTGAGTTAGATATGGAAAGATTTTGACACTTTCTAAGAATGAAGGAGTTTTTGGCAAGTTGAAGAACAGACTTGGCATGATTTCGGGCAGAAATATAAAGCGCGTGAGACTCAGGTTATGGAAGGCTCAAGTACCTTTTGTAGGCCACCTCTCTATCATGGATAGCATGAGAGCAGGCTGTGTTAAACCAGGGTTTGGAAGGTTTAGGTCGAGAGAAAGAGTGAAGAATGTACACCTCCATGCCAGACACTATCACCTCTGTTATGCGCTCAGCACACAGAGACGGGTCTCTGTCACGGAAGCAGTAATCATTCTAAGGAAAATCAGCATAATATACCTCCTCAGGTCTTCCCAACTAGCAGAGGCAAAATGCCAAAGACACCTCCGCTTTGGAGGATCCTGTGGTGGAATTGGAGAGATAGGATAAGATACAGATATGATATTATGATCGGAGGAACCCAACGGAGAAGAAAGGGTGACAGCATAAGCAGAAGGATTAGAAGTTAGGAAAAGGTCAAGAATGTTGGGCGTATCTCCAAGACGCTCAGGAATACAAGTAGGGTGTTGCACCAGTTGCTCTAGGTCATGTAGGATAGCAAAGTTAGAGGCAAGTTCACCAGGATGGTCAGTGAAAGGAGAGGAAAGCCAAAGCTGGTGGTGAACATTGAAGTCTCCAAGAATGGAGACCTCTGCAAAAGGAAAGAGAGTCAGAATGTGCTCCACTTTAGAAGTTAGGTTGTCAAAGAATTTTCTATAGTCAGAGGAGTTAGGTGAGAGATATACAGCACAGAAAAATTTTGTTAGAGAGCGACAGTTCACAGGCACCTTTAGCGAGGAGGTCCACTCTGTCGTTGGCAGCGATCCCAACATGGGAGGGAATCCACAAAATTCTGATACAGAGGCAGTGTTCCTTAACTGAGACTAACTGCTGCAATATCTGATGGATCACTGAGCGGAGTGAAGTACGCTGTCGGGATGAGATGGCTTGAAGGGCAAACTGGAAGTCACACATCACCCGTCGGTGACATATGACGTTGACAGACAACAGGAGAGATTGGAGCTCGAAGTAAGTGGAGCTGGAAGAGTTAAGTAACCTGCGACCCACCCAGCCTTCATCTGGCGGGTCCACATCTGATAGGTAGATAGCGCAGCCTGCGCTGCCATCTGGCTGCACAGAGCCGTCCACGTAGAGGTGGCAAGCGGCAATGATGAAGGAGAGTGAGGCAATGTGCTCCAGAGCTAGTTGTTTCTGGAGTCTGTCTTGGAGGTGGGCGTGAATGCGACGTGAGGCTATGGAATCATACAGGGAGGCGGCCCGTGATCAAACTCAGCCACAGGGACGTCGAGGTGAAGACGCTGCAGGGTGGAGGTCACTGTGTTGACGAGGGTACGAACGCCGGGACGAAGAGAGGGCGTGGTGGAACGGGGTCAAGTGATGCTTTCAAGACGTGGGCATAGTGCAGAGCAAAATAGAGAGACAGCAGGCACTTGACGCTGAGGTAGATGACGTTGGCGTGTATTCTCTCCACAACTCAGGAAAGATTCAGTTCAGTCAACATGTTCACTATTCTGGTGGAAAAGGGACACCCCAGAATGTACCATAGCACTTTGTTCTGGAATTATTTTTCTATAGGCTGTAAGGTGGTCTGAGAAAGCTGACTGAAGGCTGGAGAGAGATAGTCTATGACTGACCGGATGAATGCAATGTAGATGGTCCTAGCTAATGGGATAGAGACTCGGGCAGCATTGTTTGTGAGCCACTTAAAGGAAAGAAAGAGCTGTTCTAAATGATGGAGGAGACCTTGGGTGATGGGATGGATGGGCTGCCAAACAGATATGGCAGGAGAAATGAACACTGGCGTTCCCAGGTACAAGTACTACTTGCAGGGTAGAACAACACTGTGCCCTGCAGTGAACACAGGAAGTGTCCTGGGGCCCGTGGGAGAGAACATTCGACTCTTGTCTGGGGAGAGGATGAGGCCACAGGCGGAGGACAACTCATAAGGAGCGCTGAAGTTCGACAGTAGAGGTGGAATGTACACAAATGTCGTTGGAGTAGGAGGTGACAGATGTGTCCGGAAATTTCGGAAAGAAGAGTCAGCAAGCGGTGCATCAGTACATTGAATAGTAAAGGCCCAGTGGAATACCCAGCTCGCATTCCTTGCATACACTACATGCCCCTTTGAATAGCACACGTGAGGTCTTGTGGCTGAGATAGCCACGGATGCACTGAAGGAGATTCCCTTGGACACCAAGGTCGACCAGCTGGTCAAGAATAACCTCCCTATTGGCAACATCAAAAGCACTCTTGAGGTCAAGAAACGCTACCACACTAGCGAGGGAGAGGTGGGCGTACAGGACCATCAGCTAGTGGTGTATACTATGTGGCAAGAAACCATACAGCCGCGGAGATATCTTGTTTTGTGATCGGAACATGAGGCGGGTAAGGAATATACGCCCAAGCACTTTACAGAAGCAGGAAGTCAGTGAGATAGGCTTGAACATGTTTGTACCAGGCTTGGGAATGGGCACAACAGTATTTGATGTCCAGGCACGCGGCATGTATTCCCTGCTGAAGCAAAGATTGTACAGCCGCAGCAACGGATTACCAAGGAATTTGAAAAGATGCTATTTCTTTACCCATGGCGAAAGGACGGCGCAGTTCATCTTCAGTGATGAGCAAGTTATTATATTGATCAGCACGTACAGTAATGCAATCATTAAGCGCAAAGTGTGCGCGTTCCTGTGGGTGAATAGAGTCTCCCGAATGTGAAGAGGAATATTGCGTGTGTGCGCCTGCTTAGACCAGGTATTAATAAGTCCTGTGCATAATGGGCTGGGCTGTGGTGGAGAACACTTGGAGGCTTCCTCTTAATTACTCTGTTTATCCGGCGCCACATGGAGCCGACACTGGTCTCATGATTAATGCCGTCAGTACACTTCTTCCAAGACTCAATATGGGCACACTGCTGAGCTCAACGAGGACATCTCTGGAAACCTGGTACTGGTGGAGTCGAGCAGGTGTTGGTTGCTGCTGGAAGGTACGGCTATCTTTCACAGCCTTCCTGTCCTCCAGAAGAATACGTTGGCCCAGGTTTAAGACATGGGCCTCAAGGTGTCTCCTAACATGCGGACGTGTCACGTAAAGGGTGTAAAATTTGTGTGTTGAGTCAACCAAGGAGAAGTATAGGTTGTCAGGTGACTGAAGATCATATGTTGATTGAAGACTGGAGATGCAGGACACGTAGTTGGAGCAGTACTTCGGAAGGATGGTAATGCGGAGGCGAGTCTGAGGAAGGGAAGGTCCACTTGGCAGGGAATACTGAACACCAAGAGCGACGTGGTCAGAAAAGAGAGCCTGGATAGAAAAAAAATGACTCGCCAGGCCACCAAGCCAGCAGTGATGATGTGGTCGAGCGTGACTTCTCGGATAAGCGTGTTGCCCCCAGTGGGCTAGTGAGGCGGTGGCGGCGGATATATTCAAGGAGAGGCTTCGGGGAGGGGAAGAAATCATCTAAGGCAGGGTGGCTGCCATTGAAGTTTCCCATGTAAATTATGCCGTAAGGAGGAGCTGTAGTGAGAGCAGGGAGATTTATTTTCCCAGGGAAAGAGTAGACGTTACAGAGCCGCAGCTTCCCATTACCCAGAGCTGGAACATCATGTCGTTATCTATAGTGCAGCGCAAAATTTTGTGTGTTATGGAAGAGTGAATGTAGCACACAAGACCATTCCTGACGTAATGGACATGATGTAGCCTGGGATCGAAGGGCATTTTCTCTAGGTATGTGGCTGCCTACAAAAGCTTCTTGAATTAATATAACATGTGGATCAATAAACTATCTACCTACCTACCGATCAATTAATCTATCTATCTATCTATCTATCTATCTATCTATGACTTGAGGGAAGCAAGCTTAGGATAATTCACACAGGATTTCACAGGCGTTCCAGGAGATAATGTGAAGCTGCATCCTGCTTTCGAAGTCTGCCTTTAGATTTACAGGACGGGTGGGGACGATGACGTCGAGGCGGTGCCACTCTAAGGTTTGAGTCGTGGTTGCTCCTTGAAAAGGTGGTCACCGAACCTTTCAAAACTAGCGGCGAGGTATTCAATTTTCTCGGACAAGGGGGCGACAGTGGCGATGACGGCGTGGTGGGACTCGACCAATGTATCAAGGGTGGTGGCTTGTTGGGCTGCCAGACCTTCGATGCACGATTCAATGGCATCAAAACGCGCTCTGATAGCCACGCGTCATG
>CM035206.1:3028175-3038838 GCA_020233015.1 Callinectes sapidus | reverse complement strand
GCCTTATTGGAAAATGATAAAGTAGAAGTTAACCCCTTAATAGGTCATTATTAATTACTTAAATGTGAGGATATCAGAAGCCAACGATTTATTTATCAACGTCTTGCTCCATAAACCTTCTCGATGCTCAAAACTTTCTTTCTTGTTACCTTGTGCTTGTAGGTAATTTCTAATTTGGGGGCTAAGGGTAGCAAGCCAGCTAAGTTACGGCTTAGTTTTTTGGTTAATTTGTTGGAAGATATTATCTTGCAATATCTGAAGGAAAACTAGCTTTTCTGATAAAGTTTTTTTATGTGAGCATCATAAGGATGTATTTGCAGCGGAAATAAAGTTTAAAATCAAGGAAACCACACACACACACAAAAAAACAAAACAAAAAAGCACCAGGAAACCGCCCTAAACCCGGCTCAGACAGTTAAGTGGATCTTGGAGATATTTACCCTTGAAATTTTAACCTTCTCTTATTTGATCACAACCAACAATTCATTTCTATTTTACCTGATTATTAGATGCACTACATTAAATGTAACCCACCCATACTCATCAATGGGGCCTGTGGGGATGAAATTAGCTGAGGATAATCTTCACAGTAGGCCACATGACATCCCACCGTTACGAAATATTTTTTTGGTAATCTTATTTTGCCCTATTGACTCACTTTCTTATATTTTGCTGGAAAACAGTAATTACACAGAGTTACATATATGTTCAACTAACTCAGTACATAGGACCCACACTACCTCCTGGGGTGATGTAAACTTAAACTCGCCGCTACATGCCACAGAGAATGTAAATAACTTTCTAAATGCGATGTCGCGCGAGGAGGATAAACTGGCATATGTTGGAGGATGTAAATTGCTTTCTGAATTGAGGAAATTGGTAGTTCTACGCTGAGTTGCGTGAGCAGAACCACCTCGTGAACATCCATCGGAAGTGATGTCCAAGAGGGGCTTGGGCCAAGGCAGCTTAGTGCGCCAGGGTGATTAACTTCCAGCCATATCCTGCTACTGCTAAAGCTGGGCTACGGTAGCACTGCGAGCCAATTCTAAATGTGAGAGGTCCCAGCAATGCAATCTGCCTCTTGTTCTTCCCCACCACATAATACGAACAACCACCTGGCAAGCCGCTGCGGGAGAAATTAGCAGGCATAGGATACCCTCGAGAAGCTGCTTGAGGTTTCTTATCTTTTATATTGATATTTTTATATTTTTTCTATATTTATAACCATTCTATAAAGTTTTGGGGCTCCTTTCCTTCATGAGGAAAAGGGCGGTGGATACTCGTCACCAGTGGTAGGCGTGTTGGTGGCCCATTCACTTGAATTCAGTTCCCCTTTAGGAAGTTTGTTGATGGATATTAACTTAAAAGGGATGTGTAACTCAGTCATTATGCAACACAATGATATTCTGTGCACAGAGTCGTATGCTTGCTTAATCGAAATGTACAAAAGGTTAATAAAATATCTTATAACATTCGCAATATTTTGCATTTTGGGGCGACAGAGTGGATATGCTAAAGAACTCATCCATGTAAAGTAGTAATAAGAAAAATTAGTGTAAAGATGGTAAGGAAAAACTTGGGCTGGGTCAAGGATACTTTTTACTCCAACGTTTCGACATAATGTCTTCTTCAGGGAGTGAATGACAGACATTGTTGTTGGGGAGGGATAGAATAATGGGGGTGAAAGAAGAGTTTCAAGGTGCAAGAGTGGTGTGGGGAAAGATGAAATATAGTGGAACAGTAAACGATGACAGGCTTACCGTCTTGCTGTTTAAATGATTGTGTATTTATTTTGCATTCTCTCCTAGTTCTTTGTAGCGGCGTGAGGTGCTTACATTGTTTTATTCTTTATCTCAATGTTTTTTAACATTTGTTTGTTAATTTAATCATTGAGGGCCATTTTGATGTATTCAAATGTAAACACAATTAATACTGAAGTTTTAATATTTTTTTCTAATTTTATTGAGTATAGATGAACATCAACTTTTATATAGATTTATGAGTAAACGAATAAATAGTCTCCTTATTTAATACAACCTTAACATTCAAAAGCATGAAAAAATACCCTGAACCTTTTTTTTCTTTTCTTTTTTTCTTTTTTTTGCAGAAACAGCTATCCTACCAACACGGCTGCTCAGCGGCAGAACCACTGCTATAGCCCTATACACAAAACTGTCATATTTTATTTTTATTTTTACTTATTTATTTAATTATTTATCTATTTATTTTTATTTATTTATTTTCTTTTTCTTTTTTTTCAAAAACATTTACGAAGAACTTGTGTAAAGTTCTGCTGGAGGGTTCTTAGTTCAACGTAGGGTTTTCTAAACCAGGTATGGGAGATTGTGTTGTTGTCTGTGGTGATTGTGTTGTATGTTTCGTCATGTAATGTGTTCATCAATTTTTGTCTGATTTTATTTCCTCTATTCCTCTATTCGTATATTGATTGGTTTGAGATTTGAGAGTTGGTGCATTTGCTCAGTGTTTTTAGTGTATGGATATTTCTCATCGTAAGCGAATCTTAAAGCTTTATTTTGATTTTTTTTTGTAGGGATAAAACTATTGTTTTTGATATAGCACACATGGGGTAGGTGGGGTATGTAATATTGGAAGTACGCAGGCTTTTACTAAATGTGTTTTAATTTTGGTACTTAATTTATAAAATCTTTTAATTGTCGTTAGAGCTGTTGATGCTGATCGTTTGGTGTGTTTTATGTGTGGTTGTATGCCTTGGGTATTGATGTTCATTCCTAATATTTTACCTTCTTTTGAGTATGGTATGTTAACTCCATTAATTGTTATTGGGTGTGTCTTTTTGACTGCCAAGGGTATAACAGTGAATTTATTAGTGTTGGTTTTGATCTTCCATTTCTTTTCAAAGTCATTTATTTTCGTTATTTCTCGTTCAACCTTTTTGCTAGCATTCTTCTTGATTTACCTGGTTGCATGACTATCTGTGTTATGTCATCGGCATAAATTATGTTTAGGCATCCAGGTATTGAGTCAGGGGATATCGTGTGTGTAGAGGGCGTAGTGTTGGTGATATGGAGCTGCCTTGTGGCACCCCACTGTGTATTTGAAATGCTGGTCCTGTGTAGTTTTGAAATGCAAGCAGTTCTATTGTCTAGGAAGGTTATGAGAATCTTTGATGATATGAGCGGTAATCCTGCGTTATTGATTTTGAATTTGAGTCCTTTGTGCCATACCTTGTCGAATGCCTTGGATATGTCTCTGAGTACAAGGCAGCATTGGTCTTTGTTTCCTAAGGTATGGCTATTTTTTCTATGGTAATTGCGAGCGCGGTTTCTGTGCCTCTATTTGCTCTAAAACCGTGCTGTGCTGCAGGTAGTAAATTATGGATCTCCAGGTGTGTTCTTAATCTTTTGTTTATTATTTTTTTCAAGGATTTTACCAGGTCTTTCTAGTAATGGAATCGGTCTGTAGTTAATAGGGTCTGTTGTAGGTTTACCAGGTATGGGGATTAGTTTTGTTGTTAGTTTGTTACTGACAGTGATGTTATTGTAAATATTATGGGAATGTGGTCTCAGATGGTTGTGGTTCCAGGTTTTATGCTGAAGTTGTGGTGCGCTTGTGTGTTGGCGAGTATAATGTCCGGTGTTGTGCGTGAATTCCGGCCGATATAAGTAAATGGGTAAGTTTATTGGCGTTTACTCGCATTTTTAGACTCTATCTTACTGTGTTAGTGTTATGTGTACCAAGGCAAGGGTGTTTAGCGTTTAGGTCTCCAATTATGTATGTGGGTGTTGTGTTGGAAGCTAGGCAGTGAAAGTCTGTTATTGGTAAGTATGCCCTGCGTGGTGGCAGGTACGTGGTGGCGATGTTTATAGGGCCCGTGTTGGTGTCTAATGTGATTTGTGGTATGTCGGTGTCGAAGTTATCAGCGATTTTATGTTTTATGTTTGATTTTTCTAATATTGCACTGCCATCATGTAATTCATTGTTTGTGTTGATTGTGTGTGTAGTGTAGTTGTTTTGTGCGATGCCGTGGCTGTTAAGTAAGATTATGTCTGGGTTTATTTCTCTGTATGCGTTTCTTAGTATGTGTCTATTTGGTGCCCAACGGGCTACGCTGTGCTGTACTATTGTTAAAGTAACTATCGAGTTGAAAATTATGGTAAGTGTGTCTTTGCAATGGTAGTGGGCTGTTTAGGGGTGCATTTATTTCGCTGGGTATCTGCTTCTGTTTTTATTTCTGGGTTGTTTGTTTGGAGGCGGGGTTAACTCTTGGAAGAGGCCATTGCGATTTTTTTTTTTTTAAGTGACTGGGGTCTATGGTGCAGAAACATTTAGCGAGTGTATCTCCACCTATATAGACCAGTGTCAATTCCCGCTTTGAGTGAACCCACACTGAGTGTTTCTCCTTTTGGCCATGGTTCAGTTTGGCTTACAATGAGTTGAAGCCCTATTGCTTGGCCAGTTATTCTTTCTAAGGATGGCATTCCTTCTTCATCGTTATTCGTTGCCTGCTGTGACTCTTCCATCGGCACTGTTTTACTTTGGTGTGGCATGCTTGTGTTTTTGGGTGTGGGTTGTTGGGCTTCTGTTATTTGGTTTCCTAGTGGGTCATGTTAGTTGTCATTTAAGTTTAGTATCTTTTTTTGATGGTGGGTTACTTGGCAAAATTATGGGGGGTAAGTTATAAAGCTTCAATGCTCTGTTCAGTTCGTCATTATAAGTGCCAGGCTCTACTGAATTCATTAGGTGGGCGTGCATCATGCATGACAGAATCTTCTTTGCCGTGTCCTGTTCAACTAGAGGTGTTGCCGGGATGGTATGTGGAGATGAGCCTGTTCCGCTCGCTGTGATGCTGAGTACGTTTGGCTTGTTTGTGTTATTTTTTAGTTTTCTCTTTTGATCTAATTCCCTTCCTCTTTGGGCACGTGTTGGCAAGTGTGCGGTGGTCGTCTCCGCAGTTAATGCACTTTTTCACTGAGGTTGAGCTGCAGTCTTTCCATGTGTGGTCTAGGGATGAGCATTCCGAGCAAATTTTGTAGTCTTTTGGTTCTGGGCATTTGGATGTGGTGTGATCTTCAATGTCATTACACTTCATGCAAGTAAGTATGGGTATGTATTCTTCGGTTTTGATAGTGTGTGGTGAGATGCTCATGTTGTAGCAGAGCATGCCGATGTTTGTAGCTTTCTTAGCTGCTGCTGTTTTCTTAAATGTCACTTTAAGTATTTTCGTGCCAGGATTCTTGAAGATGTTATCGATGCCTCCGTTTATCCAAGTATTTTCTGCCAGGAGTTCTTCTTTTATTTCTTTTTCGGTGTTTTTCAGGATGTAGTCATCGGTATTGAAGCTGAGGATTGTTCTTCTGGCTTTAAGTTTGGGGGGACGGATAGGCAGGAAGCCATTGGTGGTCAGGGCGTCATTTACTCTTCCTTAGAAGATTTTGTCCACATCGTGGTCTGTTCGGGTGAGCACTGCGAATCCATCATTGGTTTTTATGATCCTTGTTGCATAGATTAGGTTTTATGCAAGTATCTTCAGGAGTAGTGTCTTTTTCTCGTTCGAGGTGTCGTTACCCTTGAGTTTAACCCTTGCCATGGTGCATGTTACTTGTGCGGACGAAGTGAATGTGGTAGCGAGGCAGACGCAATCCCACCCTCTTGTCTGTGAGGTGCTCCCACCCCAACGGGGCTCGTAGGGCCTCACAGACACTCTAATACTTTCCTCCCTTATCCAACTCTGCCTATGGAGTAGACTTGCCCTTACCCCACTTCTGCACGGGACTCTTCTTTGTCTCTCCGAATTCAAAATCTAAAATAGTGGTAGTGGTGGAATTGCCCTAGCCCCAGGCCTTCCTATAACTACCCCCACCTAGGGGGCCCCATCAAGGCACTGCCGTCAGGGTCAAGCTTCGTACCAGCTCAGAGGCGACTCTACTAGCGTGAAAGGTGAAACAGTTTAGTTCGAGGGGAAAAACAGGGTGAGATAAACACACACGCACGCACACACACACACACAACCGTCCTCACCTTAAGGGAGGGATAAGGAGGGGGAGTTTAAGGTCACAGTGACCGTTTATAGTCTAATGACTATTTGAGGTCTAGACGACCGTCGCCTTCTCAGGGTCGGGCCAACAACCGTGAGGGTGGCCTCGGTATACAAGGGAGGCCAGGGGCGTAGGTGGCGTGGTCGGCAGGAAGCCTTCTGCAGCAGCAAGGCAGTGTGGCTGGGACCCATGCACAGCGTGGTGCAGAGAGGCAGGCAGCAGGGGCCACGACACTTTCGCTCAGCGGCCTTGCGGGCGAGCTACGGTGTCGGGTCGGTGGCAGGTGTGGAGAACGGAGGAGAAGGTGTTGCTGCTGCCAGATCATGGTCGTGAATGACAGACATGATGGGGATGGAGTATACCACACTTCCACGCATCGTGTCATCACTCGTCCTTGCACGCACTAAGTCTTGTAATTTTTACGCAGAGACCTACGCTATGCGCTTGCATCAGACAAAACTCTCGTGACGGCTTTTACCTTTTTCTGCGTATAGTACGACTAAAAAATCCCCATTCACTCTTTTTCTCTCTTCACTGTTCTTCTTGAAAATCTCCATTGCCTTATTTCTTACCGTTTTCACAAGTCATGAAAGACCTGTGTCACGTACGTTAACTCGTTTAAAAACTCCTCGTCACATGCTCTTAACGTCCTTGGGTAAAAGTCAATCACCACTCCTGACTTGGTCCTGTCACTGTGCCCCGACAAGTAATGAATAAGTCATCCTTGTTATTGGGCTTCCTGTAAACGGAGAATTTTGCAATATTCCCGACTCGATGTACCTCAGTGTCAATGAAAGGAAGCTTATTTCCCCTTTTTTGCTCCATGGCGAACTGTATGTATTCGTCCACTGCATTCAGTATCCTGTCCTTATTTTCAACTTTTACGTTTTGGGGGCATTATAACCATCACATCGTCCACATAGCGAAACCAATTAATACACCTCCCGATAATCCGAATATATCTATCCTTTTCCAGCATCTCCATATAGAGAGAAGCCATCACTGCACTAAGGGGAGAGCCTATGGTGCTGTGTGTACTCTTGACCATCGAGCACAAACGCACCGAAATTTACATATAAATTCACCAGCTCCACATAATCCGCTTTTTTTTACACACAAATAACTATCATTAAAGCTTTCCACAGCCTTCTTCACCGCTTTCATAGCTCCTTCCACAGGGACGTTCGTGTAGAGGGACTTTCTTTTCTTCGAAGCTAATTTGCTTCAGCCGATGAATGAGGTCACGCGAGTTTCTTAGGTGCGAGTCGCTTAGCGTCCCCAAAGCTGCAGACAGAGGCTTGGCTAGTCGTTTGGCAAATCTGTGTGGCGCACTGCCAATCCCTGAAGTGATCAGGCTTGTGCACCTTTGGTAGTCCTCGCATCCTGGGTGGTCTGGGTGCCTCTTCCAGTAGTCCAAGTAATGCTTTACCCTCTTCCGTGCGAGTCAGTATCTTTCTCGCCTTTTTCTTGAAGTCCTCAGCCTCTTTCTTCGCGGACCGGGCCTGCATCTTCATATATGTATACCCATCACTTAGCAGCTCGCCCATTTTCTTCTTGTAGTCCGCCTTGTTAAGTATCACGACTCTGCCGCCATTGTCTGCTTGCGTTATATCTAGATCATCTCGCCCTCCGATGTTGTCCAGTGGTTTTTTTAATCTTCTTGGAATCCTGCACTCGCTGTTATCAATGGCTTAGTAACAAGCGATCACGCCTTGTTTAAACCCCTTGTCTGTGTCTTAAGACACAGACAAGGGGTTCAAACTGGAGGAGGCACCCAGACCACCGAGGATGCGAGGACTATCAAAGGTGCACATGACTGGGGCCATACTTATATAGAGTTTCGGCTTCGCCTAAATCCGCGTCTAAGACTCGGAAAACCGGCCGAATTAGGGTGTTCGTCTTAATGCTTGTCTCAGACGCCCGTCAAACATGTCAAGATATCGCTAAACATAGCAAATGTCTATGTATAAAGAAAACACATTGTTTTTACTCAGTAAATCACCCCCAAAATGTATAATTTCTGTTGAGAAATGCAATTTCTATATTTTTTTTTCATAAAGAATATTTGACTTTTATGAGAAAACGTAATATAAATACATGTTTATTGTATTTTCGACAAAATGTCTGACCCAAATCAAAACATTGAAGAATGGCGACGACTACTTTGAAAGATTCTCCCCAGCAGAAATACAACGGGAGCTTTGGGGCTGGAGGGAGTACGTCTCCTTTTCCATGTATTTAAACAAGAAAGACAACTTCTCTGTGGAAATTCTGCAACGTCAGGTAAGAAAATTTTGCATAACATTTGTCCTAGTAATGATGACCGGGCAGAGTTATCCACCTATGTGGTTTGGTTTGTCGGTTAGTTGATGAGGCTAGTTTGATGAGTTAAGTTAATCTTGGTTAGGTTAGGTTATGTATATGTACTTTAATTAAGTTAGGTTTGGTTAGTTATAATGTTATAAAGCACCTAAACACAATCTAACTTAATCAAAACAGATATCAGGTGAGTGACTGTAACATGTCTTCATTACTAAGACAATTTTTTTATTTTTTATTTTGTCCTATTTTTGGTTAGGTCAGTATAAAATTATCTTAGTTAATTTAGGGATGGTGTTATATTACATTACTTAAGTTCACTTTGTATTCTAGTTCACTTATGTTAGGTTAAGTTAAATTGTTAGTTTGCTTTGGTTAGGTTTGATAAGAAAAGATAGTTTGTGTCTTTAGCGTTTGGTTGGTTAATGTTATTTCGTTTTGTTTGGTTTCTTATATAAGGGATGGTAAGGTTGATTTATATTTTGAACTTGGTTAGGTTAGTTCACACTTGTTAGGTTGTGTTGGGTTATGATTGTTGGCTAGATAATTTTGGATTGGTTTAGTTACCTTAATAATTTTACTGTTAGGATTGCATAGTTATATAACTTTGGTTGGCTTTATATACTTTGATTAGGTTATTTACATAGGTAAGTGAATTTACTTAGGGTAAGACTTGTTAAATTGTTATTTTTGTTAAAGTTTGCTAGCAATAAATATAAGTTGAATTAATTCAATTAATGTAAGGATGGTTAAATTGTTCCTTTAGTTAAGTTAGGAGTTTGGAATATTATTTGGTTATATCATTTAGGTTAAGTTTAGTAGCATCATGTCATGTTAGATTCATTTAGAAAGGGTAGGTTGTGTTGGCTTATGATTATTGGCTAGATAAGTTTGGATTGGTTTAGTTACCTTATTTAATGTTAGGATTGTATAATTATATAACACTGGTTGGCTTTACATCCTTTGATTTGGTTATTTACATAGGTAAGTGAATTTACTTAGGGTAAGACTTGTTAAATTGTTACTTTTGTTAAGGTTTGCAAGTAATAAATATAAGTGAGTTAATTTAGTTATTGTAAAGAAGACAAAATTGTTACTTAAGTTAAGTTAGGAATAATCTTTTGTACATTGTTAATCCTTCATTTGACATTTTTTACATTAATTCTCATCACAGAATCATCCCCTTCCCCAGTGCTGAAGACGAGAGAGCCAGCAACAATTATGGCAGACTTCATCCGCCAATGCGGAAGAGACGGATGAGGGCTCCAACACTCTTCCCTGCTTCATCATCACAGATGAGAACCATCTGGAAAGGAAACAGGTGCTGGAATTAAAGGTTCTCCAGCATAAAAGTAGATGCCAGCAAGGCCAAGGCAGAGCAACATGCTGCCAAGGCCAAGGCATAAGCAGAGGCAGCCAAGGTACAGGTGGAGAAGGAGAGGGCAGAAATGGATCTGCTGATCATACAAAAAGAAAAGACTGAATTTTTGCCAATATGAAAAAAAATGTATGCATTCATACATGTTACAACTATATTTTAATCTCCCCTCATAATTCATTTTAAGAAACAAAGTCTCTCTCTCTCTCTCTCTCTCTCTCTCTCTCTCTCTCTCTCTCTCTCTCTCTCTCTCTCTCTCTCTCTGCACCTGGGGCCTCATAAGATCTACTAATTATCGAAAACAGCCGAGAGAACGGGCCACCGCTGCCAGCACCAGCCGATAACAAGGGGCTGTCGATGCAGGCAGTGGCGGGTCTCGTCGTGAATGCCGGCAAGACTGTCCCTTTGGTGGGAATCAAGTCATCTTTTCAACAAGTCAATGTGTGCCAGACCGAGGAAGAAGACACTTTTAATTCTTAGTATCTGGGGAGACCCATCACCTAACGTAACCTAACCCTAACCTAACCTAACATGAAATAACTTGAGCTAACTTCACCTAACCTAAATTAACGCTTACATTTTATTCACGCTGGATGGTGGCGTCTGCGAGGCTCATTACCTGACGATTGCCGTACATTTAGACATTTGCATTCAGGGCCGTGACGCGCGTCCCGGCGGGAGTGGAGGCGGATGAAGGCGTGATTACTCGGCCGCAGTTTTACGTCATGAACTCAATAATTACAAAAAGGGATTGGGCGTGTGCTGGAAAATTGCTGTATTATTTCTGGTCTGGAGGTTGATTACCTTACCGGAACTTCTTGGCAGAGGGGCGGAGGGTGTGAGTGGTGGGGATGAGGAGTGCTGGTGGTGGAGGAGGGCGAGAAAGAATTGGGAGAAAAGTGTGGAGAGAGAGAGAGAGAGAGAGAGAGAGAGAGAGAGAGAGAGAGAG
>CM035206.1:3016275-3028075 GCA_020233015.1 Callinectes sapidus | reverse complement strand
CCTTCTCTTATTTGATCACAACCAACAATTCATTTCTATTTTACCTGATTATTAGATGCACTACATTAAATGTAACCCACCCATACTCATCAATGGGGCCTGTGGGGATGAAATTAGCTGAGGATAATCTTCACAGTAGGCCACATGACATCCCACCGTTACGAAATATTTTTTTGGTAATCTTATTTTGCCCTATTGACTCACTTTCTTATATTTTGCTGGAAAACAGTAATTACACAGAGTTACATATATGTTCAACTAACTCAGTACATAGGACCCACACTACCTCCTGGGGTGATGTAAACTTAAACTCGCCGCTACATGCCACAGAGAATGTAAATAACTTTCTAAATGCGATGTCGCGCGAGGAGGATAAACTGGCATATGTTGGAGGATGTAAATTGCTTTCTGAATTGAGGAAATTGGTAGTTCTACGCTGAGTTGCGTGAGCAGAACCACCTCGTGAACATCCATCGGAAGTGATGTCCAAGAGGGGCTTGGGCCAAGGCAGCTTAGTGCGCCAGGGTGATTAACTTCCAGCCATATCCTGCTACTGCTAAAGCTGGGCTACGGTAGCACTGCGAGCCAATTCTAAATGTGAGAGGTCCCAGCAATGCAATCTGCCTCTTGTTCTTCCCCACCACATAATACGAACAACCACCTGGCAAGCCGCTGCGGGAGAAATTAGCAGGCATAGGATACCCTCGAGAAGCTGCTTGAGGTTTCTTATCTTTTATATTGATATTTTTATATTTTTTCTATATTTATAACCATTCTATAAAGTTTTGGGGCTCCTTTCCTTCATGAGGAAAAGGGCGGTGGATACTCGTCACCAGTGGTAGGCGTGTTGGTGGCCCATTCACTTGAATTCAGTTCCCCTTTAGGAAGTTTGTTGATGGATATTAACTTAAAAGGGATGTGTAACTCAGTCATTATGCAACACAATGATATTCTGTGCACAGAGTCGTATGCTTGCTTAATCGAAATGTACAAAAGGTTAATAAAATATCTTATAACATTCGCAATATTTTGCATTTTGGGGCGACAGAGTGGATATGCTAAAGAACTCATCCATGTAAAGTAGTAATAAGAAAAATTAGTGTAAAGATGGTAAGGAAAAACTTGGGCTGGGTCAAGGATACTTTTTACTCCAACGTTTCGACATAATGTCTTCTTCAGGGAGTGAATGACAGACATTGTTGTTGGGGAGGGATAGAATAATGGGGGTGAAAGAAGAGTTTCAAGGTGCAAGAGTGGTGTGGGGAAAGATGAAATATAGTGGAACAGTAAACGATGACAGGCTTACCGTCTTGCTGTTTAAATGATTGTGTATTTATTTTGCATTCTCTCCTAGTTCTTTGTAGCGGCGTGAGGTGCTTACATTGTTTTATTCTTTATCTCAATGTTTTTTAACATTTGTTTGTTAATTTAATCATTGAGGGCCATTTTGATGTATTCAAATGTAAACACAATTAATACTGAAGTTTTAATATTTTTTTCTAATTTTATTGAGTATAGATGAACATCAACTTTTATATAGATTTATGAGTAAACGAATAAATAGTCTCCTTATTTAATACAACCTTAACATTCAAAAGCATGAAAAAATACCCTGAACCTTTTTTTTCTTTTCTTTTTTTCTTTTTTTTGCAGAAACAGCTATCCTACCAACACGGCTGCTCAGCGGCAGAACCACTGCTATAGCCCTATACACAAAACTGTCATATTTTATTTTTATTTTTACTTATTTATTTAATTATTTATCTATTTATTTTTATTTATTTATTTTCTTTTTCTTTTTTTTCAAAAACATTTACGAAGAACTTGTGTAAAGTTCTGCTGGAGGGTTCTTAGTTCAACGTAGGGTTTTCTAAACCAGGTATGGGAGATTGTGTTGTTGTCTGTGGTGATTGTGTTGTATGTTTCGTCATGTAATGTGTTCATCAATTTTTGTCTGATTTTATTTCCTCTATTCCTCTATTCCTATATTGATTGGTTTGAGATTTGAGAGTTGGTGCATTTGCTCAGTGTTTTTAGTGTATGGATATTTCTCATCGTAAGCGAATCTTAAAGCTTTATTTTGATTTTTTTTTGTAGGGATAAAACTATTGTTTTTGATATAGCACACATGGGGTAGGTGGGGTATGTAATATTGGAAGTACGCAGGCTTTTACTAAATGTGTTTTAATTTTGGTACTTAATTTATAAAATCTTTTAATTGTCGTTAGAGCTGTTGATGCTGATCGTTTGGTGTGTTTTATGTGTGGTTGTATGCCTTGGGTATTGATGTTCATTCCTAATATTTTACCTTCTTTTGAGTATGGTATGTTAACTCCATTAATTGTTATTGGGTGTGTCTTTTTGACTGCCAAGGGTATAACAGTGAATTTATTAGTGTTGGTTTTGATCTTCCATTTCTTTTCAAAGTCATTTATTTTCGTTATTTCTCGTTCAACCTTTTTGCTAGCATTCTTCTTGATTTACCTGGTTGCATGACTATCTGTGTTATGTCATCGGCATAAATTATGTTTAGGCATCCAGGTATTGAGTCAGGGGATATCGTGTGTGTAGAGGGCGTAGTGTTGGTGATATGGAGCTGCCTTGTGGCACCCCACTGTGTATTTGAAATGCTGGTCCTGTGTAGTTTTGAAATGCAAGCAGTTCTATTGTCTAGGAAGGTTATGAGAATCTTTGATGATATGAGCGGTAATCCTGCGTTATTGATTTTGAATTTGAGTCCTTTGTGCCATACCTTGTCGAATGCCTTGGATATGTCTCTGAGTACAAGGCAGCATTGGTCTTTGTTTCCTAAGGTATGGCTATTTTTTCTATGGTAATTGCGAGCGCGGTTTCTGTGCCTCTATTTGCTCTAAAACCGTGCTGTGCTGCAGGTAGTAAATTATGGATCTCCAGGTGTGTTCTTAATCTTTTGTTTATTATTTTTTTCAAGGATTTTACCAGGTCTTTCTAGTAATGGAATCGGTCTGTAGTTAATAGGGTCTGTTGTAGGTTTACCAGGTATGGGGATTAGTTTTGTTGTTAGTTTGTTACTGACAGTGATGTTATTGTAAATATTATGGGAATGTGGTCTCAGATGGTTGTGGTTCCAGGTTTTATGCTGAAGTTGTGGTGCGCTTGTGTGTTGGCGAGTATAATGTCCGGTGTTGTGCGTGAATTCCGGCCGATATAAGTAAATGGGTAAGTTTATTGGCGTTTACTCGCATTTTTAGACTCTATCTTACTGTGTTAGTGTTATGTGTACCAAGGCAAGGGTGTTTAGCGTTTAGGTCTCCAATTATGTATGTGGGTGTTGTGTTGGAAGCTAGGCAGTGAAAGTCTGTTATTGGTAAGTATGCCCTGCGTGGTGGCAGGTACGTGGTGGCGATGTTTATAGGGCCCGTGTTGGTGTCTAATGTGATTTGTGGTATGTCGGTGTCGAAGTTATCAGCGATTTTATGTTTTATGTTTGATTTTTCTAATATTGCACTGCCATCATGTAATTCATTGTTTGTGTTGATTGTGTGTGTAGTGTAGTTGTTTTGTGCGATGCCGTGGCTGTTAAGTAAGATTATGTCTGGGTTTATTTCTCTGTATGCGTTTCTTAGTATGTGTCTATTTGGTGCCCAACGGGCTACGCTGTGCTGTACTATTGTTAAAGTAACTATCGAGTTGAAAATTATGGTAAGTGTGTCTTTGCAATGGTAGTGGGCTGTTTAGGGGTGCATTTATTTCGCTGGGTATCTGCTTCTGTTTTTATTTCTGGGTTGTTTGTTTGGAGGCGGGGTTAACTCTTGGAAGAGGCCATTGCGATTTTTTTTTTTTTAAGTGACTGGGGTCTATGGTGCAGAAACATTTAGCGAGTGTATCTCCACCTATATAGACCAGTGTCAATTCCCGCTTTGAGTGAACCCACACTGAGTGTTTCTCCTTTTGGCCATGGTTCAGTTTGGCTTACAATGAGTTGAAGCCCTATTGCTTGGCCAGTTATTCTTTCTAAGGATGGCATTCCTTCTTCATCGTTATTCGTTGCCTGCTGTGACTCTTCCATCGGCACTGTTTTACTTTGGTGTGGCATGCTTGTGTTTTTGGGTGTGGGTTGTTGGGCTTCTGTTATTTGGTTTCCTAGTGGGTCATGTTAGTTGTCATTTAAGTTTAGTATCTTTTTTTGATGGTGGGTTACTTGGCAAAATTATGGGGGGTAAGTTATAAAGCTTCAATGCTCTGTTCAGTTCGTCATTATAAGTGCCAGGCTCTACTGAATTCATTAGGTGGGCGTGCATCATGCATGACAGAATCTTCTTTGCCGTGTCCTGTTCAACTAGAGGTGTTGCCGGGATGGTATGTGGAGATGAGCCTGTTCCGCTCGCTGTGATGCTGAGTACGTTTGGCTTGTTTGTGTTATTTTTTAGTTTTCTCTTTTGATCTAATTCCCTTCCTCTTTGGGCACGTGTTGGCAAGTGTGCGGTGGTCGTCTCCGCAGTTAATGCACTTTTTCACTGAGGTTGAGCTGCAGTCTTTCCATGTGTGGTCTAGGGATGAGCATTCCGAGCAAATTTTGTAGTCTTTTGGTTCTGGGCATTTGGATGTGGTGTGATCTTCAATGTCATTACACTTCATGCAAGTAAGTATGGGTATGTATTCTTCGGTTTTGATAGTGTGTGGTGAGATGCTCATGTTGTAGCAGAGCATGCCGATGTTTGTAGCTTTCTTAGCTGCTGCTGTTTTCTTAAATGTCACTTTAAGTATTTTCGTGCCAGGATTCTTGAAGATGTTATCGATGCCTCCGTTTATCCAAGTATTTTCTGCCAGGAGTTCTTCTTTTATTTCTTTTTCGGTGTTTTTCAGGATGTAGTCATCGGTATTGAAGCTGAGGATTGTTCTTCTGGCTTTAAGTTTGGGGGGACGGATAGGCAGGAAGCCATTGGTGGTCAGGGCGTCATTTACTCTTCCTTAGAAGATTTTGTCCACATCGTGGTCTGTTCGGGTGAGCACTGCGAATCCATCATTGGTTTTTATGATCCTTGTTGCATAGATTAGGTTTTATGCAAGTATCTTCAGGAGTAGTGTCTTTTTCTCGTTCGAGGTGTCGTTACCCTTGAGTTTAACCCTTGCCATGGTGCATGTTACTTGTGCGGACGAAGTGAATGTGGTAGCGAGGCAGACGCAATCCCACCCTCTTGTCTGTGAGGTGCTCCCACCCCAACGGGGCTCGTAGGGCCTCACAGACACTCTAATACTTTCCTCCCTTATCCAACTCTGCCTATGGAGTAGACTTGCCCTTACCCCACTTCTGCACGGGACTCTTCTTTGTCTCTCCGAATTCAAAATCTAAAATAGTGGTAGTGGTGGAATTGCCCTAGCCCCAGGCCTTCCTATAACTACCCCCACCTAGGGGGCCCCATCAAGGCACTGCCGTCAGGGTCAAGCTTCGTACCAGCTCAGAGGCGACTCTACTAGCGTGAAAGGTGAAACAGTTTAGTTCGAGGGGAAAAACAGGGTAAGATAAACACACACGCACGCACACACACACACACAACCGTCCTCACCTTAAGGGAGGGATAAGGAGGGGGAGTTTAAGGTCACAGTGACCGTTTATAGTCTAATGACTATTTGAGGTCTAGACGACCGTCGCCTTCTCAGGGTCGGGCCAACAACCGTGAGGGTGGCCTCGGTATACAAGGGAGGCCAGGGGCGTAGGTGGCGTGGTCGGCAGGAAGCCTTCTGCAGCAGCAAGGCAGTGTGGCTGGGACCCATGCACAGCGTGGTGCAGAGAGGCAGGCAGCAGGGGCCACGACACTTTCGCTCAGCGGCCTTGCGGGCGAGCTACGGTGTCGGGTCGGTGGCAGGTGTGGAGAACGGAGGAGAAGGTGTTGCTGCTGCCAGATCATGGTCGTGAATGACAGACATGATGGGGATGGAGTATACCACACTTCCACGCATCGTGTCATCACTCGTCCTTGCACGCACTAAGTCTTGTAATTTTTACGCAGAGACCTACGCTATGCGCTTGCATCAGACAAAACTCTCGTGACGGCTTTTACCTTTTTCTGCGTATAGTACGACTAAAAAATCCCCATTCACTCTTTTTCTCTCTTCACTGTTCTTCTTGAAAATCTCCATTGCCTTATTTCTTACCGTTTTCACAAGTCATGAAAGACCTGTGTCACGTACGTTAACTCGTTTAAAAACTCCTCGTCACATGCTCTTAACGTCCTTGGGTAAAAGTCAATCACCACTCCTGACTTGGTCCTGTCACTGTGCCCCGACAAGTAATGAATAAGTCATCCTTGTTATTGGGCTTCCTGTAAACGGAGAATTTTGCAATATTCCCGACTCGATGTACCTCAGTGTCAATGAAAGGAAGCTTATTTCCCCTTTTTTGCTCCATGGCGAACTGTATGTATTCGTCCACTGCATTCAGTATCCTGTCCTTATTTTCAACTTTTACGTTTTGGGGGCATTATAACCATCACATCGTCCACATAGCGAAACCAATTAATACACCTCCCGATAATCCGAATATATCTATCCTTTTCCAGCATCTCCATATAGAGAGAAGCCATCACTGCACTAAGGGGAGAGCCTATGGTGCTGTGTGTACTCTTGACCATCGAGCACAAACGCACCGAAATTTACATATAAATTCACCAGCTCCACATAATCCGCTTTTTTTTACACACAAATAACTATCATTAAAGCTTTCCACAGCCTTCTTCACCGCTTTCATAGCTCCTTCCACAGGGACGTTCGTGTAGAGGGACTTTCTTTTCTTCGAAGCTAATTTGCTTCAGCCGATGAATGAGGTCACGCGAGTTTCTTAGGTGCGAGTCGCTTAGCGTCCCCAAAGCTGCAGACAGAGGCTTGGCTAGTCGTTTGGCAAATCTGTGTGGCGCACTGCCAATCCCTGAAGTGATCAGGCTTGTGCACCTTTGGTAGTCCTCGCATCCTGGGTGGTCTGGGTGCCTCTTCCAGTAGTCCAAGTAATGCTTTACCCTCTTCCGTGCGAGTCAGTATCTTTCTCGCCTTTTTCTTGAAGTCCTCAGCCTCTTTCTTCGCGGACCGGGCCTGCATCTTCATATATGTATTCCCATCACTTAGCAGCTCGCCCATTTTCTTCTTGTAGTCCGCCTTGTTAAGTATCACGACTCTGCCGCCATTGTCTGCTTGCGTTATATCTAGATCATCTCGCCCTCCGATGTTGTCCAGTGGTTTTTTTAATCTTCTTGGAATCCTGCACTCGCTGTTATCAATGGCTTAGTAACAAGCGATCACGCCTTGTTTAAACCCCTTGTCTGTGTCTTAAGACACAGACAAGGGGTTCAAACTGGAGGAGGCACCCAGACCACCGAGGATGCGAGGACTATCAAAGGTGCACATGACTGGGGCCATACTTATATAGAGTTTCGGCTTCGCCTAAATCCGCGTCTAAGACTCGGAAAACCGGCCGAATTAGGGTGTTCGTCTTAATGCTTGTCTCAGACGCCCGTCAAACATGTCAAGATATCGCTAAACATAGCAAATGTCTATGTATAAAGAAAACACATTGTTTTTACTCAGTAAATCACCCCCAAAATGTATAATTTCTGTTGAGAAATGCAATTTCTATATTTTTTTTTCATAAAGAATATTTGACTTTTATGAGAAAACGTAATATAAATACATGTTTATTGTATTTTCGACAAAATGTCTGACCCAAATCAAAACATTGAAGAATGGCGACGACTACTTTGAAAGATTCTCCCCAGCAGAAATACAACGGGAGCTTTGGGGCTGGAGGGAGTACGTCTCCTTTTCCATGTATTTAAACAAGAAAGACAACTTCTCTGTGGAAATTCTGCAACGTCAGGTAAGAAAATTTTGCATAACATTTGTCCTAGTAATGATGACCGGGCAGAGTTATCCACCTATGTGGTTTGGTTTGTCGGTTAGTTGATGAGGCTAGTTTGATGAGTTAAGTTAATCTTGGTTAGGTTAGGTTATGTATATGTACTTTAATTAAGTTAGGTTTGGTTAGTTATAATGTTATAAAGCACCTAAACACAATCTAACTTAATCAAAACAGATATCAGGTGAGTGACTGTAACATGTCTTCATTACTAAGACAATTTTTTTATTTTTTATTTTGTCCTATTTTTGGTTAGGTCAGTATAAAATTATCTTAGTTAATTTAGGGATGGTGTTATATTACATTACTTAAGTTCACTTTGTATTCTAGTTCACTTATGTTAGGTTAAGTTAAATTGTTAGTTTGCTTTGGTTAGGTTTGATAAGAAAAGATAGTTTGTGTCTTTAGCGTTTGGTTGGTTAATGTTATTTCGTTTTGTTTGGTTTCTTATATAAGGGATGGTAAGGTTGATTTATATTTTGAACTTGGTTAGGTTAGTTCACACTTGTTAGGTTGTGTTGGGTTATGATTGTTGGCTAGATAATTTTGGATTGGTTTAGTTACCTTAATAATTTTACTGTTAGGATTGCATAGTTATATAACTTTGGTTGGCTTTATATACTTTGATTAGGTTATTTACATAGGTAAGTGAATTTACTTAGGGTAAGACTTGTTAAATTGTTATTTTTGTTAAAGTTTGCTAGCAATAAATATAAGTTGAATTAATTCAATTAATGTAAGGATGGTTAAATTGTTCCTTTAGTTAAGTTAGGAGTTTGGAATATTATTTGGTTATATCATTTAGGTTAAGTTTAGTAGCATCATGTCATGTTAGATTCATTTAGAAAGGGTAGGTTGTGTTGGCTTATGATTATTGGCTAGATAAGTTTGGATTGGTTTAGTTACCTTATTTAATGTTAGGATTGTATAATTATATAACACTGGTTGGCTTTACATCCTTTGATTTGGTTATTTACATAGGTAAGTGAATTTACTTAGGGTAAGACTTGTTAAATTGTTACTTTTGTTAAGGTTTGCAAGTAATAAATATAAGTGAGTTAATTTAGTTATTGTAAAGAAGACAAAATTGTTACTTAAGTTAAGTTAGGAATAATCTTTTGTACATTGTTAATCCTTCATTTGACATTTTTTACATTAATTCTCATCACAGAATCATCCCCTTCCCCAGTGCTGAAGACGAGAGAGCCAGCAACAATTATGGCAGACTTCATCCGCCAATGCGGAAGAGACGGATGAGGGCTCCAACACTCTTCCCTGCTTCATCATCACAGATGAGAACCATCTGGAAAGGAAACAGGTGCTGGAATTAAAGGTTCTCCAGCATAAAAGTAGATGCCAGCAAGGCCAAGGCAGAGCAACATGCTGCCAAGGCCAAGGCATAAGCAGAGGCAGCCAAGGTACAGGTGGAGAAGGAGAGGGCAGAAATGGATCTGCTGATCATACAAAAAGAAAAGACTGAATTTTTGCCAATATGAAAAAAAATGTATGCATTCATACATGTTACAACTATATTTTAATCTCCCCTCATAATTCATTTTAAGAAACAAAGTCTCTCTCTCTCTCTCTCTCTCTCTCTCTCTCTCTCTCTCTCTCTCTCTCTCTCTCTCTCTCTCTCTCTCTCTCTCTCTCTCTCTCTCTCTCTCTTTTGGGTGAGTTTTTGGTGTATGGTATTCGGTAATGACGTTTTTGTCTCGGGTAATGTTATTGGTATATGGTAATGAGTTTCTTCACTTACTTCAGTGAAGGTTTGCTGCACTTTCCTCTCCATGATGAGGTGCATTGCTGAAAAAAGGAAAAATAAAACATTACTATTTTCTATAACAGTTCTACTTGTGGTCTCAATAATAAAGGAAATGCATTGTAATTTGAGTATGTAGCGTGTTTCAGACTTTATCACACTATAGTTATGAATTATTCATATGCCAATTAGGTTTGAAGGGAACAGCCCTTAGATTTAGATAGTTAACTTGATGCCTGTGGGAGCATGGGAGAAATTGGAAGGGAAGCACCATTGTGTCACAATTAATAAATAGAGAAGAGAAATGATAATGTAGGTCTTTAAAATTGAAATCATATAATTTTAAGTGTAATATGAACCTACCTTGTAGCTTGTTTATAATCCCGGGTCACTGAGCTTATAAGGAAGCAGCCGTACATGATACGTACACCGATGATGCATATATGCATGTCATAGTGTGCCAAGAATCCTTTGTTTGGTGGTAGTCACTGCTTCACATTACATCCAAGCTTGTGAGGGCATAAACTGTTTGTTTCATAATGGCACCGATTGTTTACTGTGAGGGGCCCAAAGTCATCACTGCTGCACTGTTGCATTTTCCAGTGGCGAGATATCTCAGGGTGGCAATGGATTTCATCTCAGGAAGGATCACCTTATTTTTTCCCTTGAAATGGCATCTGGCACTGTCCAGGTGGTATCACAAGTTCGGCATCACTGAAGTCGTTCAAGACATCTGTCCTTTCACGGAAAACTCTGGGACGACGTTCACCTCCTGCCACGGCCATGTTTGTTTACTGTCGTGAGCGCATCTCAGGCCTCGCCCCAAGTCCGTATTCCACTTCCCACTCTGCCCTAACTTTGGCGCGCGTCCAGGGCGCGGATTGCTTGACTTCAGGCGTTTTTACAAGATTTAGGACGCACATCCGCCATTTTGTAGCTTAGGACGAACAGCTGATCGTTTCAGTCGAAATCTTTTCTTTATAAGTATGGCCCCTGATGTAAACGCTGCCTAAGGAGTATCGCTATGGACTGATTTTCTGCCGATATTGCCGAAACGTAAGAAAATAATTTATTATTTTGTGTATCTCACTCTGCTAGTTATTCTGTTGAGCAGAATTTGGATGTTTTATAGCGATACTAATAGATTAATGAAAATGCCAATTTGTTTAGTATAATTCGTTGTATTGAGTCCATGGCACATAACAATAGACTTTATATTCCTTGCTAATGAATCAATACTGTTACCGTATATGTACGGAACAAGTAAACATGGGGGGGCCCTGCTAGGACATCCTTCACCTCAGAGTCAGCACACAGATACACGGCAGGCTGTTTCTATGTGTACGTGAGTTAATGTTCGCCAATTTCATCATTGTAGTTGCACCCAGCAGGTATCCAAGGACTCGCTGGTGATTTATTTTCCTGATCGTAGCCATCATTCTAGGCTCGATGTAAGACAGTATTTCCTCTGACATTTGTCGATGCCCCTCCCCCCCCACCTTATGACGCCACTCCCGACGGTAATGCCTCTCGAGTCTCCATGCAGGCCCCCTTCCCATACTGAGTAACTTCCAGCATGAGGCATCGACTTGCTGCGGCCATGAGTTATGTGGGCATCCATCCCCCTTGGCCTCCTCCATGCTGGATTATCTTTTTCGGAGACGACCCGATAAGCATAATCGGCTTTCGGGTAACGTGCCACGTGCCCATAAAGCTGCAGTTGACATTGACGGACTATACTGGTAATACACATCAAATTTGTCTCACGGAGCAATCGCTGATTTGACACAAACTTATGCCAGCGGTATCCCATGATCCTGCAAAGGCATCTAGTACCAAAGACATCAATTCACCTCTTTAGGTCGGTGTTCAATATACATGTCTCATAAACATAGAGGATCATCATGAAATACTCGTGCTGAGCGGCTCCATAATGCCGTAGGCCATAACATTCCACCGTAAAACTTCCTTGCTCGACCCACAATCGTTATGCACTACGATACCAAGGTTAGTAAAGCTTTCTAAGATCGCAATGTCCTCACCACATGCATGGAGAGACTGTACTGTTTTATCAAATAAGCCTCCAAACCTTGGCCCTGTAAACCTTAAGTCCCAAGGGTATATATATATATATATATATATATATATATATATAT
>CM035206.1:2994988-3007488 GCA_020233015.1 Callinectes sapidus | reverse complement strand
AATGGTAGCCAATTTCTCCAGAAATCTGCAGTTGATATATTTGTACGCTAACCTAACCATAATCTACCGTAACCTAGCCTACTAACCATCCTATCCTATTAACCTCTACTTACCCTACCTAGCCTAACCTTAACTTAATCTAACCTAACTCATCTTCAACAAACTACTATCAAGAGTACATTATACCTGTGTGAAGCGAGGACATGTGCAACACTTCCCGGCTTTTGAAGAGCAACTCTTCAAAATAGGCCGAAAAATTTGCTGCTACTGCTCATAACGTGAAACGTGCACACTTACTCCATACCACTTTCTTTCATTATTTTGTGGATGGGAATCAGTGGCCCTATCAACTAATTTGGGGCATAGTTGACTTGTGGAGTAGAGGAATCCGTAGTCTTACAGATCCTGATACCCACGCCAACATTACATATAATGTTGGCACCAGTACATATAGGCGGAAGTCGCGTCACGCCGCCCGGGATCAGGATGCATGCTGCCTTGATTGCTGGATGGCATTTAGGTACCATTCCTCGTGACTGGAAGAAGGGGTTGGTCGTCCCTATCTGGAAGGGGAAAGGGGACCGTCAAGACTGCAACAACTACCGTGGAATAGCACTGCTCAGCGTACCAGGCAAGGTGCTTGCCCATTTGCTGCTGATGCGGATCCGCACTCACCTGCTGAAGCATCAGAGACCTGAACAGTCAGGGTTCACGCCCGGCAAATAAAAAAAAAGTGACCGTATCCTAGCGCTTCGCGTACTGGTTGAGCGCCGACATGAGTTTCGACAGGGAATGCTTGCAGCCTGTGTCGATCTCAAGAAGGCGTTTGACTCAGTGCATCGAGAGGCACTCTGGGATCTTCTGCATCTCCGTGGGATTCCTGCAAGGATTATTGGTCTATTAACTGGCCTGTACTCCGGGACTAAAGGTGCTATGAAGTGTGGAGGAGGCTTGTCCAGCTTCTTCCCTGTGAATTCAGGTGTGACATAGGGCTGTGTGCTTACTCCATCACTTTTCAACACATGCATGGATGGGGTACTAGACAGAGTTGTGGACCAAAGTCATTGTGGAGCATCTGTCGGCAACACTGAGATTACACATCTTGTTTTTGTTGATGATGCAGCAATCTTTGCTGAGTCACTGGAGGTTCTGGTGATGGCTATAGAGTCACTACACGAGGAGGTGAAACCATTGGGACTTTCTTGGGCCAAGACGAAGGTCCAGGTGTCTGGAAGCGTAATGGATGAAACAGTACAGTCTGTACATGCGTGTGGCAAGGACATTGAGATCTTGAAAAACTTCACATATCTTGGTAGTATAGTGCATAACGATTGTGGGTCGAGCCAAGAAGTCATACGGCGGTTTGGCCTGGCCCACTGCGTTATGGACTCGCTCAACACCAGTATTTGGTGTTGTCGATACCTGTGGAGACGGACAAAGATTCGGATCTTCAAGTCGCTGGTGATCCCTGTTTTACTCTATGGTTGTGAGACATGGACACTGAACACCGACCTGAAGAGGCGAATTGATGTTTTTGGTACTAGATGCCTTCGCAGGATCATGGGATACCGCTGGTATGACTTTGTATCAGATCAGCGATTGTTCCGTGAGATTGATTCGAGGCCTATTACTAGCATATCCCGTCAGCGCCAACTGCAGCTATATGGGCATGTGGCGCGATACCCGGAAGCCGATCCTGCTTATCGGGTTGTTTCCGTAAGGGATAACTCGACTTGGAGGAGGCCAAGGGGACGCCCACAGAACTCTTGGCTGCGGCAGGTTGATGCCTCCTGTTGGGAGTCACTCGGTATGGAAAGGGAGCCTGCATGGAAACTCGTGAGGCGTGACCGCCAGGGGTGGCGCAGTAGGGTAGGCGAGACAACGCGCCCCCCGGCGTATGCCCCCCATGATTGATTGATTGATTGACTCTGAGGGTCTCAAGCAGAAATAAATGCTACCCAGTAAGAGATAGAGAAAGAAAATTCCATAGGACCAGCCAGAGACAGCGATAGTAGCTTCAGACATGGCTGAAGCACATACGCCATCACCTGAGTTACTCTCTTTCCTTCAATACAAGGAGTGCCAAGATGATCGAAGACAGGAGGAGGACAAACGCCGGGACGAGCAGAAACGAGAAGAACATTTGAACATTTGAACATTTATTCATAGCCATTTTACATACATTTTATTTGCATAATATATGATTTGTTTCTTACGGCTAGCCTTTTTTTAAGCCATAGTTTTTCAGGCTAACTAAAAAAAAAAAGAAAAAAAAGTAAACTTAATATTATCATAAAAAAGAGGTTTAACTACTATATGTATGAGGAAAATACAAAGGAATATACTTGCGAAAGCATAAAGGCGTTCATCCAAAACTGGAGTAAATATACTTATGTACATGTATACATTGATATATTAATGAGTTTTAAATTCTATATCCATACATCCAAGTATAGATATGTAATTTTTATTACAAGGATTGAGTTTACAATAGCATATACGAGTGAACATAATAAACAAAAAAATCATAATGGTTAAATAGATCATTTACGGACATTGAGTTTTTCTCAGAGATGATATTGAGTACAGTAGGGGGAAATATATTAAATAAATGGAGGGTATTAGTGGTGACTCATAATGTGTCGTTTTAGTTTGCTTTTGAAAGTAGGTACAGATGGAGAATTTCTTATGTTGAGAAGGATATCATTCCAATAAACTGGTCCTAAAGTATCATGTTGATTGACGGTACTTTGAGGTGCGATGGGGATGAGGACGTAGTTGATCACAATGGGGTGTATCGTGATTATGGACGGGGACGACATTTCGCTTACTGGAATGTATTTTGTACATTAGAGCAGATATAGCAAGTTTTGTTATATCTTCTAATCTTAGCTAGTGAGTTTGTTTAAACAGGGGTTGTGCATGCTCTAAGTAGGTGCTGTTTGTGATTATTCTAGCAATTTTTTTGAGTTGTAGTTGAAGTGGGATCAGATAGGATGGATATGTGGTGCACCATATTGTATTGCAGTAGGTAAGGAGTGGATGGATATGTGCATAATAGTAGTAGTAGTAGTAATGATCCTTATAATAATGATAACAATAATGGTGATAATAATGATACATAGGGGGGCATTAAATCTTTAATTTGATGAAATAAGGCGAGAAAAGGAGTTTCCTGCCTATTATCTGCTTTCAACCTGCAGGTTAAAAATTTTTCTGATGTCAACTCGGGAAAGACATAATCCAGCTCGCCACCCACTCCTCCTCCTCCTACGCACAACCATGCGCCAGTTCATGTCAATGCCGTCAAATCGCCACCACCACTGCTAGAACCTGACACTTTTTAACGATTGGCGTCGACATTAGAGGAATTACTCAGTGATGGCAGACACAGTGCCTCTGAGTAAGGTTCACATACAACTTCGTGCCTGCCTCAGCCTTGAAGTGCTACACACACTGCAGTATCGTCATCAGATTCCAGAAGTGCAAGGATTTTTGGAGAGCTGAGTTCTTTGAGACTGATCAAAAGCTTTCTGTTGCCATACTCAAGCTTCATATCAAGTTCGAAAAAGCCTCCCGGGAGTGACTTGACATGTGCCCAGGAGTATGCAGTGACAATCTCCAGTCGCTTTGGAATGTTTGACGCTCTTCAGGACCAGGTAGAGCTATGGGATACCATCAAAGATGAGATTCTTGAGGGTATCAAGGAATGCATCGCGGAGTGGCCGAGGTCACAGAATGGTTTCACCTCGGTAGAGACGCTGGACAGTATTGAGTAGATTCAAGCTGTTAGACTTGCTGGGAACCGCGACCATTACAGGCAAGGCAACAATATTCCTATGTTTAAGAATGGAGAAAAGACGCTATTGTCTATTTATAGGCCTCAACTGTAGATGAATCAATGGAGTCAATAATAGCGAAAAAAATTAGAGGTCATCTATGTATACAACTATGATTTGATAAATCGCTCTCAGTAAGGCTTTACAAAAAGGAAAGTCATGCACTATAATTATAAACTTGTTAGCTATCTATAGTAAAGTTTATGAGTCAAAAGATAATGGTGAAAGTTATGACATCTTTCACTTAGATTTTACTGAAGTGTTTGATAAGGTACTGTACCCCACGAAAGGCTCTTTAGAACGTAATTAACGGATAGATATTAAACGAGATAAAATCAGCGTTAGGCAATAGGCAGAGAGTTGTAATAAAAAGGCTCTAAACGACAAAGTTGTAATAAACGGCTCTAACTCAAAGGGGAGTCAGGTAATTAGTGGGGTGCCAATGGGATGAGTTTTAGGGCCATTTTTTACATTTTTTTATATATTTAGATAATAATATTAGAAAACTTTTTGGATGATAAGAAAGTATGTTAATTGGGTCAGATTCTGATGCAATCACGTTACAGGCAGACTTCACAAGATGAGGAAATTGAAAGACAGATGGCAAATGCAGTTTAACATTAAGAAATACAAAATACTATATATACACTTTAATCAATGAAGTTCTGATAGGTTCAGAATATGAAAAAAAAGTTAAGCTTAACTCTGACCTTAGTTTAAAAAACAATGCATTAGCGTTGGTAATAAGACAAATCGAGTGTTGGGATTCATCTTAAGGTGTGTTGCAGAAGTCCCAAAGTTAGATTATAAACTATGCACAGCATATTTGGCACTGCTCAAGCAAAATTTAGATCATGCTGTACAGTTTTGGTCCCCACATTATATGAAGGTTATAGAACTACGGGAATCAGAATAAAGGTGAATGTCTAGACGAATACAAGGGGGAAGAATATTCCGTACAAAGCAAGATTAAAAGCACTAAATTTGCATTCCTAGAGAGACATAGGTGAGGAAGGGGCTTAATAGAATTATTTAAGTAGTATGCAAAGTAGTATACAAAGGGGAAATGAGCAACGTTCTTAGGGCCAATAGCCAGGGTGGAACTAGAAATAACGGGTTAAAACTAAGAGGATGGTTGACGAGTGGAAAAGATTAATGAATTTTGTTGTTAGTGCTGAGACCATAAGGAGATTTAAAACAAGATTAGGCACGTTTATCAAAGCATATGATGGGTGGAATTAGACAACGTTTTTCATACAGCGACTGCCACAAGTCTGCCTGGTGGCATCTTAAAAGTTATCTCATTCTCTTAGGTTCTTACGTTCTTATGTAATATGTACGTCTTCTTTACTCACCCAATAAGAAATCTAAAAAGTCACTTTCTAACTGTTTTTTTTTTTTTTTTTTTTTTTTTAACTATGATAACGTACATTAGAGAGAATAATGCTGGAACCCTGCCGCGCGGCAAGGTTCCAGTAGATAAAAAGGGGGGGAGGGTTGAAGGCAGCGAAAGCTTACCAATGGGAAGCAGATCTAGCTACAAAAAACTTTTACCATAATTTAATCCTAAATTAAATACCTTAACTCACGGGACACACTTTGTGTGTGTTTGTGAGTCTCTCTCTCTCTCTCGGTTGGTTGATTGGTCTGTCAACACCGCCTCACTTGAGCTCCATACCTTCTGCAAGTTTTTGAGCGCCTGAGCGACCTGCCAACCTCCCTATTCAGCAGAGATATCTAGTAAGCCATCGTCGTTGCCATAGTACCTTCAGTGTGGTTTGGGGTTTTTGGACTTAGTCTGTAGCTTGCAAGAAACTTCAGACGCTTGGTCCAGACCCTTACGTTCGGGGGCCCGGGATCCTCGGCGGTCCCCGGATCCGCGCATACGCGGTTCGGGGTGTAGTGACGTGGTAGGTGCGTCACTTCCTCTGCGGTCACACTTCACCTCTGTTGCCAACACCCTCGCCAAATGGAGTACTCAGGTCCTGCCTCTGTCGCTGAGGTTGAGGCTGACCTTGCCATGAGCGACGATGATGACGCCTCTGTACATTGGCCCTCGCTTGAAACCCACAGACATCCTCACTACTCAGCCTCCGCCAAACGAACCATGGATCGGGAGTCCGACACCGGCAGTGAACCCGCGTCACCTGCTGCTAAAACCTTCAAGCGAGATGATGCTCCTGCTCAACAGCCGGCCACTGACATCTCCCTACCTCGTCCTCATCATCGCACTCCACCCCTGTCTGCTACTCCTGCCTTCGCTCCCCGCGACGAGTACGTCAAGCTGGCCTTCAAGCAAAACCCAACCACCGCTGTGAAGCTTCGCTGGCTTAATGACGTCAACACCGCCTTTCGTCTTGATCGTGAGTTGGCGGAGGTGAAAATGTCTGCTGCTACATCTCGCTTTGTCTATATCTCGAGGCGTCGAAAGGACATACTCGACAGTGTCATGGGTGGAGAGTTTTCTTCAGTACAACTGGACATCCAGGACTCGAGTGAAAGGACCCGTAAGTTTCCCACTTACCTCATCACCCGCTACCCTGTGGATGTGGACCCATCCCTCGCCAAAGAGTTGCCAGGTGTGCATACTGTCCGCCGCTTTCGTCAACACGGCACGCCCATCAACCGTCTGGTCATCACCTGGAGTCTCTTGTCACCGCCCCCGCCTCTATACGATTTCTCCTTCCTGCCTTGCCTTCCTCCCTGTGAGTTTCGCAGAATGAAGGACGAGCAGCCTTGGTGCTTCAACTGCTGGGGTATTGGCCATATATCCCGATATTGCTCTGCCTCAGAGAAGTGTGCGTGGTGCGCGGGTGGCCACGCCTCCCGCTCATGCCCATACCGCACCTCAACCGCACCTGCCGCCCAGTCTGCCACCACCTCTACAGCAGAAACTTCCTCTACTCCAGAGCCTGACACTTCGAAGTGGAAGTGTCCTCGGTGTCTCATGCCTGGAGTTAACGTCTGGCATGGCTGCGCCAGGCGGTCCCGTGCCGACTCCCACCACTCTCAGCCACAGCCACAAGCGCCCTCGCTACCACCACCACCACCTCCTGTCTCTCCCCCTGCTCCACGTACTTCTTCTGAAATCATCACTCTTCGCAACGCTGTCGCCGCCCTGGAATCCCGTTGCGCTGCTCTTGCGGCACGGTTCGATGCCATCGATGCCCGCATAGACAGCCTGGTTTCCCAAGGAGCTACCGCCGCCACTACTCTCTCCGGATTAACTGAATCCCATGGGGTAGTCATTGCCTCTGTCTCGGCCCTCACTGAAAGACTTGACGTCATTGCTTCCCGTCTTGAAAAATTTGCTGATTTCTCACCCACCAAGCCATCACCTCCTTGCACTGCTTCTGGCAGCGCATCCGTTCACTCCCCCACTTCATCTGCTTCCCGCAAGACCAGAGGTAACCTTCGCTAATACCATGCAGTTACATGTCATATCATGGAATGCCTTCGGCCTCCGACACCACAGTAAACTCACTGCCCTGAAGACCTATGTTTACCACCACCATCCACACGTCGTCTTCATTCAGGAAGCTTTTCCTGGCGGCGCCCAACAAAGGGACGCAGTTCCTGCGCTCTCTGGCTACACATCCTACGCACACTATACCAGGAATGGCTTGGTTACCTACGTACACTCCTCCGTGCCTCACAACCTTCTTCGCTGCTCTGCCCAGAATGACATGACTTTTCAACTCTTTGAGATCACTGTGGGGGATGGCACGCTCCGGCTGTGTAATGTGTACTCTGCTCCAGGCGTTATTAATCTTCCAGCCCTTCCTACCCCTACCGATCGTGGATTCATCTATATGGGGGACTTCAATGCGAGGCATCCTGCCCTTGGTGACGCTTCTTCCACTCCCAACCGTAATGGCCTGCCTCTCCTCAACTACATTCGTCGTTACCGGCTCACTCGCTGGGGCACTGGAGGAGCCACGCACGCCCGCGGCGGCACAGTCGATCACATTATCACGTCTGGTCTTGTTCCATCCTGCGTCAACTGTCATTCCATTCCCTCTCTTTTCTCTGATCATGTTGCCCTCAGTCTGCAGTACTCTCTCCCTGCTGCTGCTGCACCCCATCACCACCGCACCCGTATCTCCATTCCTCCTAAGTACTGTCCCACGTACATTACGTTCATCTCTCGTCTCATGCCCACATTTGACTTTCTTTCCCCTGACAACCTTTTTCACTCACTGGTTCAGGCTACACATGATTTTTACAACTATTATGTCACTAGGCCTCATCTCAAGCATCGTCCTGTGGCCCGCGCCTGGACGTTGGATCAGCGCATCACTACTGCCGTGAGGACGGCAACGGTTGCTGGTACTACCTTCCAGGCTCAACCAACACCGGACCACCTACGTCAGTACCAGCTGGCAAGGGATGATTTGGTCGCTCTTCAGAAGTGCGTCTCCACAGAGGCGTGGCACAAATATACGGACAGTATTAACCACCAGACCAGTGTTAATGCCATGTGGCAACTCATCAACAAAACTGTCAGGAAGAAACCTACCTGCGCCCTCCACCACAGTCCTCTTAACTACGCTAACGACCTCATCACTACCTGGTCTGCACAGTCACACACTCGCAACCTTCCCGTGCACATTCAGGATGCCCTCTCCACCCAACGCAACGCCCGCAACCTCCGTCTGATGGCTGCCCTACTCACTCCAGACGAGGAAGATGCGTTGCCGCTCACCGAGGAAGAACTAAGGCGTGCCCTTGCTCAGTCCAAGAATACTGCCCCCGGGGATGATGGCCTCACCTATCAAGTCCTCCGTCTCCTTCAGAGAGTTCCTGGCAACCCACTTCTACACCTCTACAATCTCTGCTTCAGCCGGGGACACGTGCCTTCCGCCTGGACCTCCAGCACCATTGTTCCTATACCGAAACCAGGAACCGACAAATTCCGACCTATCTCCCTTACTTCCTGCTTCAGCAAGATCTTTGAGCATATCCTTCTTGCTCGGCTGATGCATCGCCTTCATGATAGCCTCTCTCCCAGCCTATACGGTTTCCTTCCACACCGCAGCACACACCACTGCCTCGCTGAACTCTACACCCGCCTCTCTCCCACCAGTGTGGTTGCCTTCCTCGACCTCAAATCTGCCTTTGACATTGCCAACCGGGAAGTCATTCTTGATCAGCTGGTGGAATTTGGTGTGAAAGGCAACCTTCTCCGTTGGATACGAGGTTATCTGAGTAATAGGGTCTCACGTGTCCTTTTTAAGGGGGCGTATAGTGCCTATGAGCAGTTTGAACTTGGCACTCCACAGGGTGGTGTTCTGAGCCCCTTTCTCTTTAATGTGTTGATGCACCGACTTCTCTCACTTCTCCCTGCCATCCCTGGAATTACCATCATGTGTTACGCGGATGACATCTGTATCCACTCCTCATCACCTCCCGCTCTACAGCGCTTTCTTCATGATTTTCACTTGTCCTCTGTCTCCTGTGGCTTAATTATCTCCCCAGAAAAGAGCAGAATATTTTCCTCCCGTAACCTCAGAGCACTGCCGCCGCTCACCGTGGATGGAACTGTCATCCCTCACTGCACACAGTACACTTACCTTGGCGCTCCAGTTCGGGTCACTCCACCTATACCAGCAAGACATCGTGTTCACCCCATAGTCAAGGACCTTCTTGATCGTCTGGAGCCTCGATTCACTCCTATCAAATGGCTCGCCACCAATGCCACCGGTGTATCAACCCCTGTTTTGAGGACCCTTTACATACAGTTTATTCGCTCTGTCGTCGATTACTTGTCCCCTGCTCTTGCTCAACTACCACGAACTGCACTACGACCTCTTGAACACTTTCAAAACCGGGTCATGCCATTCATCCTTGGTTGTCCTCCCTCCACTCGCATAGTCAATATGCAGATTGAACTCAATATGCCACCCATCGTCGAAAGAATTTACGCCAACATCACATATTTCACAGTGAAATGTCTCCACTCTACGCATCTTGCCCCGCACTACTCTGCCGTCATCAAAGCCTCACTCAACCCAGACGTCCCCAGACTCCCACTTCGCATAGGTGGCCAAAATCTACTTCGGGCAGTGTGTGACAACTACCGTGCCCTTAACCTCCATGTACCTGAAGAACAAGCTGTCCCTCATTTGCCACCATGGCGGATTCCCTCCGTAGACGTTACTTTTACGCCAATTACCAAAGATGCCCATCCTATTCTACAGAAGCAGGCAGCCCTGGAAACCGTCGCCAGTGTGTCTGCGTCCATCCCCGATGCTCATCACATCTACGTTGACGGCTCAGTGCAGGCTGACGGTAGTGCTGCCTGTGCCGTGTACTCTACCACCTTGCCACCACCTACGCAGGGCGGATGGATCGGCCGCAGGCTCCCCAATTCATCGACCTCCACCTTCTGTGAGTTACACGGGGTGGCTGGACGCTGTAAGCCTACTTGTTCAACGTAGCCTGAATGGAGTAATAGTCTGCGACTCTCAGCTGGCTCTCCACTCCCTCTCTTCTCCAACACCCAGCTCTGGCCGCGTCGTGCAGGACATTCTGCGTCACCTCGCCCTCGCTCGCGATGCATCCCTTACCATAGCCTTCGTGTGGACGCCCTCTCACATCTGTCTTAGTGGCAATGAGACGGTGGATCGTCTTGCCAAGGCGGCCTGTACGCTGGACTGGGATGAGGCGCATGCTGACCCGTCGCTTCGCTGCCTCAGACACACCATATACTCAGCTGCCCACGCTACGACAGTACATCGCAGGAATGCAGAGAGGGCCAGCAGTGTGTCCATACAGCACCACGACTGCTTCCTTCAATGTCGCTACGAATACCGCCGCCATGGCCTCATGGTGCGCAGGCACAATGTTGTGAGTGCTCGGCTCAGGCTGGGGTACAGGCCTGTGTGGCAAGTATCCCAGGCGCAGGACATGCCGCACTACTCCTCCTGTAGACTGTGTAACACTCCCAATGCCAACACCCTTGACCATTACTGCCTTCATTGTCCCACAGTGATCAACATACTCCCGCGAGGACTTGATTTAATTAATGTATGCAAACACCTTCTCACGGATGATCACCTCGATGTACTCCTTACCCGCCACCCTCACTTTGGTGGCTATTAAACTTCTAACATACTCTCCTTTGTGCATATTTGTGTGTGTGTGTGTGTGTGTGGGTGGGTGGGTGTGTTCAGCGTGCCCTGCGAGACACGAGTGCTCTGTACATAACAAAGTACCTGTAGTGTTACTGGGTCTGCCGCCCTCAGGCGTAATAAATTGAACAAAACAAAACAAAAATCTCTCTCTCTCTCTCTCTCTCTCTCTCTCTCTCTCTCTCTCTTTCTTATCAAGTAGAATATATTCTCACATCATTTCCAACAGGAATTATTTCACGAAAAGTATAAATTATTGTACAAAACTGGAAAATATTGTATTATCGTAGTTTGCACAAATGACAATGATATTTAACAATTCATTCTTCATTGGTTGTGTAAAGTGTTCAATATATCTTCATTAGTAAATAAGTTTTCCAGTGACCAGAGAAGAAGCTGCATTGAATGGGGTGGTAGGTAGGAGGTAATCAGGGTTGGGGGCCGGATTAACTTAAGGCAACTAGGGGCCAGAGTGACATGAAGAAAGCCGTTCACGAGAGAGAAGTGTTCATGGTGAAATACAAGCGAGACCGGCCGGCTGGCGGGAATGCGCATCGGCCGCCACGTTTTTTTTTTTTTTTTTTTTTTTGTTCGAATTGAGAAGCTGCGTTCGTATTGGAGGCCAAGATTTGTTCGCCAAATGTGTTCGGATTGGGAAGTGTTCGAGTCAAAGGGTGTTCGAATCAAGAGGTACCACTGTATATATATATATACATTACTCATCAAAAATATGCGACCACCTTCCTACGTGGTCGTGTATTTATGGCGAAAAATAGGATGGTGTTTATGAGGGTGAAGTGATATTAGACAGAAGTACACGACCACCCTATGACGTCAGACCATCCCCTCACTACAAGCTTGAGCTAGCAGGAGGTTGTCAGTGTGCCTCTGGCTGTCACATGGAGAGATTGTCTGTTGTGTGTTGCTCCCATAATCGACCCTGCTTCACGTAAGTTTTTTGTGGTTTTGAGTGCAGTATCACCATACTATGCCGAATTCTAAGGATTTGACTAGTGAGACAGTTGTTCAGATTGTTGGTCTGAAGGTGGCAGGCCATTCAATAACTGAAATCTGCCGGCTTACTGGTGTGGGGCGTACTAGTGTTAAGAAGTACTCATGTCTTTCGTGAGGGTGGCAGTGACAAACTCCCTAAGAAGAAACCTCGCTCTGGCCGTCCACGAAAGATCTCCAAACGTGCTACAAACATTTTAAAACGAACAGTAGAGGCCACAGCTTCGACCACAGCAAGGAAGTTGAAAGAAGAAAATGCTGGGGCCTTCCAAGAGGTGTCTGTACGAACAGTGTCACGTCGCTTGTATGCGTTAGGCTACAAGAGTCACAAGCCTACTAAGAAGCCTCTCCTTAGCAAGTTGCAGAAGGGCAAGCGAATTAAATTTGCTCGTAAATACGGACAGTGGGATGATGACGATTGGCTGTCAGTGTTATGGTCAGATGAGGCCACTTTTAATGTGACATGTAACAGGAATGCCAGAGTGTACTGCCGACGTGGCAGTGATCCTCTCGACCC
>CM035206.1:2943015-2967111 GCA_020233015.1 Callinectes sapidus | reverse complement strand
TATATATATATATATATATATATATATATATACTTTTTATATGTATATGTATGTATTTGTATAGTATATCTTTTATTGTATATGTATATATTTGTACGGTATACTTTCCTTGTACGATGACCTCCCTATTACACTCTTCTTGTTTCCTTATTCTTTGATTTCATTATATTAGTATCTATATGTATGTATTTGGTACAGTAATTTCCTTGTACAATGACACCAACACACTCTTCTAACTACTTATTATGTTTTATTATTTAATTAGCTCATATTTCTAGAAGTTACATCTGAACTTGTACACTTCAAATTTTGTAGTTTAAGTACATGCCTAAAAAGCTATTCTTACATATGGGCTGTCTACTACTACCAACACGTATAAATTTATTATGTAAAATCTATGAGTAGACATAATAAAGTGTTTAAAGTGTTTAAAGTGTTTAAACATTTTAAAAGTTTAGATAAAAAGGGAGTTTTATCACAATAAACGCTTTTAAACATTCAAAATTTATATGATTTACAGGTTATTTATTTACCAATATTTCAAAGTTTTGGTGGAAAATAAGAAGGAACTCGCCAAAAACATCACCTTCTCAATAAAATACATTTCTTTCCTTTAAATGGCATGGATGATCCCTTCTTTAACGTTTTGCATAATTATGAAAAAAATAATAATAATAAATAATAAACCAGTTTCTTTTATGGTGAGACATCAGTTTTCAATTACAACTTAAGATTTAATATCTATATAATATCTATACTTTTTTTGCCCTACATAATTAAAAATAAACCACTTAAATTTTTGTTACGGTTTCTTACTAAAAAAGTTGTAAGAAAATATCGACAGAAACAATAGGCATATTCATGTTTTTAAAAAAATACATGAAATGGATCTTTTCTATATAAGGGGCATTTTCTGTAAAGAATTCCTTTTCTTCTAAGAAAAAGTTTTAAAAAAAGGTTTTCCCTAAGGATATTGTTAATATAGTAGATTTTGGATGAATTACTTTGAATTTTGCAAACAACACCTGAAAACACTGGATTTAGAGAGTAAGCTGAAAGAGGGTTTTGTCACAATAAAAGATTGTGCCTTCAAATTTGGTATATTTGACATGTTATTAATATACCGATATTTCAATATTTTGGTGCAAAACAAAAAGATAAGCATCAAAAAGGTCACATTCTCGCTAAAATAGTTTTCTTTCTTTAAATTGCCATAAATTATCCCTTTCTTTTTAACGTTTTGCATCATTAAGTAGAAAATAAATAAGAAACAAATTAGTTTTGGTGAAGCATCAGTTTTCACTCACATCTGATGTTTAGTGTATATATACTGAATTGACCTTATTCCCACGAATTAAAGAATAAGTCACTTAAAAGAGTTTTTTTTTTTATGTAATGTTACGAAAAGTTGATAGAAAATGCCAAATGATACAATTAGCAAATTTATCTTTAAAAATGCATGAAAATGTATCTTTTCTTTATAAAGGATGTTTTCCGCAAAGAATTTCTTTTCTTCATCGTTTATAGTTTAGAGAAAAAAACTGAGTTCTTCTTAATAATGTTTTTGATATAGTCTGTTTTGGACGAATGACCTTAGATTTTGCAATGAACGCATGAAAACACTGCGTTTGAAAAATAAGCTAAAATGGGAATTCTGTCACAATAAAAAACTTATAGGCGTTCAATTTTGGTATATTTCAAATGTTATCATGTCCCAATATTTCAATATTTTGATGCAAAACCAGAAGAAAAAAAATCATACTATCGCTAAAGTAACTTTCTTTCTTTAAAATAGACGGAATTATCCTTTTTTAACGATCTGCATTATTATGTTTTAAACACACAATAAACAAGTCCTTCCTGGTGAAAAATCAGTTTACAATCACGACTGAAGATTTAATATCTACATGCTAAATTGATTTTTTTCCCGCAAATCATAAATAAACAATGAAAATAGTTTTTTACATATTTCTTTTCAAAAAGTTGAAAGAAATTGTCGAAAGGAAAAAATATTAAATATATCATTAGAATATGCTGGAAAATGTATCTTTTCTCAATAAAGGAAGTTTTCCTTAAATTATTCCGTTCCCACTAAGAAAAAGTTAGAAACATTAGAAAAAAAAGAAAATAATGCATTTGAAACGTAAAGTAAAATGGGAATTTTGTCACAATAAAAGCTAATGCACTTTAAATTTGAGTATAATTGACAAGTTATCATGTACCGATATTCTAATGCTTTGGTGGAAGAAGCAACAAGAAGGAAATTCATATTTTTGCTACAATAGTTTCCTTTCCGTAAGAAAGCATGAATTATCCTTTTTGATGTTTTCCATCATTATGTAGAAAACTGACTATAAAAAAGCTCTTTATGGTGAAACATAAGTTTTCACAATTAGGATTTAGCATCTCCATACTAAATTGAATTTAAAATAGGTTTGTTTGTTTTTTTTGCGTATTGAAAGAACATGCCAAAAAGAAACAAATGGTAAATTTATCCCTCGAAAACGCATGGAAATGCATCTTTTATTATTAAAGGACGTTTTCCGTATATAATTCCGTTTCTTGTGAGAACAGTTAAAAAAAATAAATAAAAAAAATAAAAAGCAAGGTCTCTCTTAATGGGAATGAATTTCGTGATTGATTTCTCGTTTCTATGTGTGAATGGTGAGGAGCGAAAAGGGTTAGGGGAGTGACTCATATGTAGGTGTGTGTTTGTGTGTTATGTAAGTGTTCACTTTGAATGTGTTTTAACAATATTGTTAAAATAGTAGGTTTCCGCTGAATAACCTTGGAATTTGCAAACAGCGCATGAAAACGCTGCATTTCAAGTGTAAGTTGAAATGGGAGTGTTGTCACAAGAATAGCTTATAAGCCTTCAAATTTTGTAAGTTTGACATTATTAATTTACCGATATTTCAATACTTTGATGCCAAACAATGTTACAAACAGAAAAAAAAATCTTTAACAAATTTACATATCCAATAAAAAAATGTTTTCTCCTTATAAAAGTATAAACTGTTCTTTTTTTTTTTTACATTTTCCACCATCATCTAGCAAACACATAATACCCATTTTTTTTCCTTTTTTTTATGTGAAACATTAGTTTTCACTCGCAGCTGAAGATTTAGTATTTATATCCTAAATTGACCGTTTCCCCACAAAATCAGAAATAAACAACATAAAATAGTTTGTTTTTATGTATTACTATAAAAATTTGAAAGAAAATATCAAAAGAAGCAGTTTGGAAAAAAACTTCCTTAAAAGATGTATGAGAATGAATTTTTTCTTAATAAATGACGTTTTCTGGAAACAATTCCGTATCATCTAATTTTTTTTTTTTTTTAACCTTACCAAACTGGATTTTTTTTCTTTTTTTTTTCTAAGAATATTGTTGATATAGTAGGGTTTTGACTAATTGATTACCATCGATTTTGTATACAACATATGAAAACACTGCATATGAAGAGTAAGCTGAAGTGGGTGTTTTGTCACAATGAAAGCTTATAAGCATTCAAATCAGATATATTTGACATGCTATTAATATACCAATATTTTTTCTTCTTTTTGTGCATAAGAAGAATGATATAATCGAAACACTCACATGAAGATTCAGTAACTATATACTAAATTAACTTTTTTCAAAAAATCTGAAACAAAGTACTTTGTTTTTACGTCTTGTTACCAAACTTTAAAAAAAAAGTCAGGAAAACAATTGGCAAATTTACCCTTAAATATTGCATGGAATGTATCTTTTCTTTAAAAAGGACGTTTTCCGTAAAGAATTCCTTTCCTTCTACGTATTTTTTTAACCTCAAATTTTTGTTTTTTATAAGATTATTAATATGTTGGCTTTGGTATTAAATACCTCGGATTTTGCAAACAACGCACGAAAATACTGCATTCGAGGAATTAGCTGAAGTGGGGTTTTGCCACAATCAAAGCTTATTAGCATTCATATTGACTATATTTTCCGTGTTATGTATTGATATTTCAATATTTTGGTGCAAAAGAATAAGGAAATCTGAAAAAAAAAAAAAAAATATATATATATATATATATATATATATATATATATATATATATATATATATATATATATATATATATATATATATATATTCCTAATGGACTTTTTTCACACAAAATTAGAAGTAAACCACATGAAACAACATAACGTGTTGTTACAAAAAGTTGAAGGAAAATGTAAAAAAAGAAAGATAAATTTTTCTTTACAAAATGCATGGTAATGTATCTTTTCTTATATAAGGAATTTTATTGTAAAGAATCCGGTTTCCTCTAAGAAAACGTTATAAAAAAAATGGGCTTTTCTTAAGAATATTTTTAATAAAGTGGGCTTTGCGAAGAACTCATGAAAACAATGTTTTTGAAGAGTAAGCTAAAATGGCAGTCTTGTCACAAGAAAAGCTTATATGCATTGAAATTTGGTATATTTGACGTATTATTAAAGTACCGATATTTCAATATTTTTATGCAAAATAAGAAGAAAATAATAAAAATCCACAATTTCGCAACAATAACTTTCTTTCCTTAAAATGGCATGAATTATTACATTTTTTTCGTTTTGCATCATTATGTAAAACACAAACAGTAAACAAGTTCTTTATGATGAAACATCAGTTTTCACTCAAAACTTAGGATTTAGTCTTCATTTACGAAGTTGACTTTTTTCACCCCCCCCCCCCCCACACACATACACACACACAAAAAAAAAAAAAAAAAAAAAAAAAAAAACAGAAATAAACTACTTCGAATAGTTTGTTTTACTTTTTGTTACAAAAAATTTAAACAAAATGTAAAAAGAACCATTTTGCAACTTTATTCTTAAAACATGTATGAAAAAGTATCTTTTATTTTATGTAAAGGACGTTTTCCGTAGATAATTCCGTTTCTTCTAAAAATATATATACATAAAAAGAAATTTTAAATACTGGGTTTTTTGTAATGGCGGGGCTGGGAGAGAAACAACCTTGGTCGCTTGCTTCCTTTACTTGACTGCCCCAGCCACAACTCACCGATCCCTTCATCAGATCGGCCTCTAGCTCCGAAACACAAAACCACCACCACAAACAATCCTTAACACAAAACAAGCCCAACCGCAGTCACACATTACATACATGAATCACACTCCCCCCTGATCCTAAATTAGATCATTATATTGAAATGGTCTAACTCGCCGGCGCTCCCGTGAGCCCCGACGAGGCAATAGTCGTCCTGGCCCCCCGTCATCAGATTGTTGGTCGTCACTCTCCTCTGGCTCTCTCCGTGGAACTTGGATGACAATCGGTAGCTCGTCGTCTCTGCCGATTGCTTGTCCACAGCCAATGGTTTCTGTGCGGGGAGAGGCGGTGGAGTGGCCGCCACTCTTAGGTCACGGACGTGACGGGGCATGCCATCTACCTCCACATTCTGATCCGACACCACCTTGGTTACCGTGCCTAATAGACTCTTCACGTTGCAGCGCCTGCTGGGGTGTCTTATCCACATGTAGTGAAAGCCAGCGTTACCTTAGTAAGGTTTATTCTACAAAGAACTCCATACCTGGAATAAGATGATTCCTCTAAGCATATCTTGCATAATAAATAAATATATATGTGAATAGTACATACAGTTCATATGTAAGTTACAGTAAACCCTATTATACAAATATATAAAGTACTCACCTGGGCTGTGGCCGGACAACGACTGACCAAGGCCCAGGTTCACAAACTAGCAAGCTGCCGCGGTAGGGCAGCGAATGAAACGCACAAAACGAACACGAACACAAAACGAATCACTACATTTTTTCCCCCTTAATAGTAAGTAAGCCTATCCACAGGGCGGCGTACACGTTCAGATCTACGCAAGACAGGATGTGAATCACATTCCCCATCATGATTCAAAGCAGGAATACTGTCAGGAACACTGTCAGAGCTAGTGATGGGATTGATCTGTGAATAAGAGAGGGGATCATGGTGTTCAGGGTCTTCCTGGGGAGGAGAAATATTAGATGGCTGCCCTCCTGTATCTTTTGCGTTGTGCACTAACTCATTCATGCCATCCTCAGCACACTTTTCATCCCCACGGGTAGCTAAATCCCGCAAAGACACTGTGGATTCCCTCCCATCAGGGAATCGTATGTGAGCATACTGAGGATTAGCGTCCAATAGTTCAGCCTCCTCTACAATAGGATGATACTTGGAGTGTCGCACATGACGCTTTACTAGAACCGGCCCCGGCTTAGTGAGCCAGGTTGGCACAGAGTGACCAGAACTAGTCTTACGTTGGTATTGAAAGAGGCGTTCATGGGGCGTAGTGTTAGTGGCAGTCCAGAGCAATGAACGTATCGAATGCAGGGCGTCCGGGAGGACAACTTCCCAACGAGTAGTAGGTAAGTTTCGATTTGAAGGCCAGCATCACTGTCTTCCAAATTATTCCATTATAACGTTCACACTGTCCATTGCCTTGTGGATTGAACGGGGTCGTCCTGCTTGTTACGATCCCTTTGTCATGCAAAAATTGTTTCAACTCATAAGACATAAATGAAGCTCCTCTATCAGAATGGATATAATCTGGCATCCCGAATATGGAAAACAGTTGGGAAAGACACTTTATCACCACCTGAGAAGTTAAATCACTGCAAGGATACACAAAAGGAAAACGAGAATACTCGTCAACTATAGTGACCATGTACTGATTAGGAGTATTGGAGGGAAGAGGACCTTTGAAGTCAATGTTTAGCCTTTCAAAAGGGCGAGTGGCTTTTATAAGAGTGGATTGCTGGAGCCTATAGAATCTAGGTTTGCATTCTGCACAGGCAGGACAACTGGAAGTTATCTTCTTGACATCTTCAACAGAATAGGGTAAGTTTTTACTGCGCACAAAGTGTATCATCCTAGTGATCCCAGGATGGCATAACCTCTTATGATATTCAAACAGTGTGTCAGTGCTGATAGCTGAGCAGTAAGTCCTTGAGAAGGTGTCAGGTGGAATATTCTGTTTACCAGGCCTATACTGGATGTCAAAAGAATAATCAGCTAATTCCAGCCTCCATCGCATTATCTTATCATTTTTAATGTTACTCTTATGCATAGTATGAAACATAAAGCCACAGATTTTTTTATCAGTTATAAGAGTAAAATGTCTCCCTGATAGATAATGCCTCCATTTACGCACAGCTTCCACAATGGCATGGGCTTCCTTTTCAACAGCAGATTGGTTTCTTTCACTGTGGTTTAGCATTCGGGAGAAAAATGCCACCGGTCTGCCGGCTTGATTTAAAGTGGCAGCAATAGCAATATCTGAAGCATCAGTCTCGACAATATATGGAAAAGTTTCGTCTATTGAATTAACAACTGAATTTGCAATCTCCTTTTTGAGAACTTCAAAAGCTTCCTGAGCAGCACTAGATAAAGGGAATGAAGTACAGTGAGCAAGGGGTGCAATTTTGTCTAAAAACTTGATTATCCACTGAGAATAGTATGAGAACAAGCCAACCACTCGACGGAGGGATTTAATGTCATGAGGAAGAGGAAGTTCCATTAGAGGTTTAAGCCTTTCAGGATCTGGTTTTATTTCCCCTTTACAAATGTGATAACCTAATAAGTTAAGTTGAGTGTTAAGTTGGAGCGTTTTGCAGCTTTCATGAATTTCTCGCTATTATCGTCATGTTCCTCCTTTGTTTTACCACAAATAGTTATATCATCCAAGTAGCAGTAAGTATCATAAAGAGAATTAGTACTGATAAACTCATCCATGACCTTCTGGAAACATGAAACTCCATTAGTGACACCAAAAGGCATCCTACAGAATTGATACAATTGACCACAAACTTCAAAAGCTGTGTAAAGCTTGTCCTTCTCATTAAGTGGTACCTGGTGATAAGCACTGCGCAAATCAACTGTGCTGAAATAACTATACTGAGAGACTTTATTGACAAGGTCATCTATGCGAGGTAATGGGTATGCATTAAGTTGCGTGAATTTGTTAATAGTTTGAGAGTAGTCAATAACCATGCGCTTCTTATGCCTTTCATTGGTGGTAACTACCACTTGAGCTCGCCAAGGAGACGTGCTCGGCTCTATTATACCCTCAGCCAGCATTCTACTAGTTTCAGATTTAATGAACTGTTGATCTAAAGTACTGAACCTCCTGGACTTGGTAGCGATTGGTTTACAATCAGGAGTAAGGTTGATGAAAGGAGAAGGAGGTGTTATTGCTAAAGTGGACAACCCACAGATAGTCAAAGATTGTTTTGATCCTCCAAAGGTTAAATTCACAGTTTCGTGTTGTTTTAGAAATTCATGACCAAGAATTACCTATGAACACAGGCTGGGTAAAACTGAGAATCTAATGTTTTTGTACTCTTGTCCCTGCACAATGATATCTAAAACACAGTGTCCAAGTATATCCGTTGTGAGAGTAGTTGTTGCCATTGTCACTTTACTCACTCCTGGAAACACACTCAGGTTCATGTCCTTCACCAGACCATGTGATATGAAGTTTTCACTGCTCCCAGTATCAACTAGAGCCTGCACTTCTTTACCATCTATAGAAATTTTCATCACAGCTTTCGAGAGACTGTCGAGTGAGGCCGCTAACGCAGTGGCTAGCACAGGGCTGTCAGTGGTGACGGCCGCAGATGTAGAGCTCCTGCACACTTTGGCAAAGTGTCCCTTTTTGCCACATTTATTACACAGAGACTCTCTAGCTGGGCACACAATGCGAGGATGTCTATTATTTCCACAAAAGAAACATTTTGAATTTTTCTGAACACGCACAGTAGCCACGGCAGCTTGAGTATCATCAGTGGGAGAGGGTTTTGTCACTTCTGAATTATCTGTAGCAGCACTAAACGAGGGAATCACTGACGTATAAGAATCACTGCTTTTCTGAGCCACGTCAAGTGCCAGTGCTTTTTCAAAAGCATCCTGGAGCTCTAGGGTCCTACTTTCTAATAAGCGTTGGCGAATAACTGAGGACCGTAAACCACTTATAAAGGCATCACGCACCGCTTCTTCTTTGTACTTTTCTGCAGTTACTGCCTTAAAGTTACAATCACCACTGAGTTGTTTCAGCGCCTGTAAAAACTCGTGGAGTGATTCACTGGTTTGTTGTTTGCGTGTCGAAGCAGATGGCGAGCGAACACTTCATTCTTAGGTTTCACATACATTTTTTCTAAAGTGGTTATTGCCGAGTCATAATCATCACAATCAGCAATATATTCATACACTCGCGGCACTATGTAATTCACGAGCGTCTTCAAAATGTCAGGCTTGTGTGGCTCTATAGCTTCACTAAGGTAACGCTGGCTTTCACTACACCACACACGATCCCCAACGTTATAATGGTTTTGGCGGACTGGTAATTGAAGCTCCTCCTTCACTTTATCGATGTCGAGCAACCTGACTTTATATCGAGATAGCTGGTTGGCAGGTGCGGAGTCAGCATCATTCCCTTTCGGCATGGTGTTGTAGCGGTATGCTGCCTCGGTCACTGAAAAGTTCTTCCGTGCTTGTATAGTCTTCACAGTTCTGTTACATCGCTCAGATATTCCATTTCCAGAAGGAACATTAGCACAGCGATATTTAACTACCATGCCCCAGCGCCTGGCGAAAGCACAAAACATGTTACTGCAGAAACTAGTTGCATTATCAGTTAGAAGCTCCTCAGGTGCTCCCCATTCGAAGAATACAGACTCCAGACAGACTCACAGACTCCAGACTGTTGAAGAACACTGGCAGTGTCTTGTCGACGAATTTTCCTCCAGATGGTGTAACGTGCAGGGCCACAATCGATGAGGGTTAAGTAATGTTCGTTCTTAACATGGCATATGTCCATGCTGAGTCTCTTCCAGGTTTCCGAAACCCCCAGCTTCCCCTTTTTCCATCTCTCTGGCGCCGCGTCGAAAGACTGGCACTGTTGACAAGCACGAACGACACTCCGCACCTGCCGTCGTTGAACAGCTGGGCGCACTTGCCTGCAGAAGTACAAAGTGCGTCGGATGCCTGGATGCCCGGCGGCTTCATGTACTTTTGCGATGTCATCTTCAGAGATTACCGTCACCGCTCCACATGGCAGTGGCTCGGTCTCACGACAAAGCCATCTTTTCGGTACTCTGATGAGAATATCTGCTTTGTTTTCAGCAGATGACACCAACTTCACATTCAGGTCCAGACGGTACTCCTCAACTATGATTTTCACAGTTTCCAGTCTCCTTCGAATTAACAATTCTGCCGCGGCTTTCGTCTTTACGCGTGCTTTTCCCGACAAAGTATCCGTGATCCAATGGTACACCGTCCGTGAATCGGTCATTAAGGTGAGCTTTTTCATTTTCCAAGAAACGGCAAGGTTAATACCTTTGACGACAGCGTCCAACTCGGAGAGATTAATGTGGGAGCAGTCATCCTTCCGCAGCCAACACCCGTCTTCTATTATGTCGCCATTTACCTATGGCGGCACCCATTGCCAGAGAACTAGCATCTACCCACACAGTGGCTTCGTCTCCTGCCACATCCCATCGTCCACGAGCTGGATCACACTCCTCCACTCTCTTCAGTGTCTCAGCAAGCATGAAATGCAAACTGGGGCCGGCAACTTCATCGTCCAACGAAATCGTGGTGGCATTGGCGCGTCTTTTCATGTAAGACGCCAGACTTACATGAAAAGACGCGCCAACGCCACCACGACTTCATGGGACGATGAAGTTGCCGACCCCTTAGCCACGCACATACTTACTGGCAGATGACTCGTCAGTTGTCCGCAGATTGAGAAAACAGCACGTCTTGTCAGCTTGTTCGGCATTTCACTCGCCACGTTGTCACGCTTCCATCGCAGGACACTGTGCTCCCCCCAGCTTCTGATACCAAGCACACGGGAGCCATCAGACACCCGCTCAGCCGGTTTGCTGGTCAGGCCGTAGCGTCGTAGATGAGCCTCAACCTCAACTGGTGACGCAATACCTTCGTCCACCAAAATGTCATCCAAGTATGGCTAGGTGGCTTGTTCAATTCTCTCGTTCCATCTGAGAACATTGCCGAGGACCTTTTTCAGAACGAGCGGCGCTATGTTTAATCCGAAGCCCAGTCTTGTCAAACAATACCTTTGTCCTCGGAATACTACTGTCTGACACGACCACAGCGAGGGGTGAACATGAATCTGCAGGTACGCTTTACGTAGATCCATGAGAGCAACCTTCTGACCGCGTCTGCGCCACTCTGAGTTTCTCCACGCAAACATCCGCCTCGGCTGTATGTGCGTCAACATATGAATTCAACTCTCGAAAGTCCAACACAGGGCGCACCTTTTTCTTATTCTGTTGCACCACAGCCATCAGAGGAATAGTCCCTTTTACTGGTCCTTGAACTCTCTCATTGTACGGTACCAACCAGCCGTCCTGTATCCACTGACACAACTCGTTTTCATACTCTTGTCGAGCCACACGAGGTATCGAGTACTCCGAGACACTGTTCTGTAGCCACGGTGGACCCTCGTTTCCGCGCCACTTCCACGACATAATCCACTTGTTAGCTTGCCCATCATAAACCACTCTAAAATCCTTCTCGTTAATGGTAACTGATTCTGTAGTCACTGCAGCGGCCGAAGCCTTACAGTCCTCGATTCCAAACCGTACACTTCTAGACGGGCTAACAGTCACACCACAAAGGGCCCTTACACAGTTCATACCCAAAATAAACTCATAATTAAGAGGTTTAAAGGGCACCACAAGCTCACTCACAGACACAGACCCGCCTGAATGCAACTGAATCTTTACCTCACTTGTCCCTAAGCACTTATAGCGCTCTCCGCTCACTGTTGTCACGCTGATGTTCTCTCTTATCCTACGAGAAAACAAGGAAGCGTGCACAATACACTTTGTACACCCTGTATCAATTAGGGCGTCGCAGTTCACGCCATTCACCAATAGCTGCATCTTTGGTAGCGCGCCATTTACGGATAATCCGGAGAAGGGGCTGGCGCTGGTCCCCGGGCATGAAGCGGGGAAGTGTCCTGGTTGACCACATCCATAACAGCGCGCGTTACCACGCCCTCCTCTGCGCCAGTCACGCCGCGCCGTACAGGAACGAGCAAAATGATTGGGCTGATTGCAAACCCGACACAGGACGCCAGCAGTTGTCGATACTGCTCGGTGTTGATGGCATACTGAAGCAGCACCCGCGCCTACATTCTCTTCCGTCAGGACGGCACGAGCGCAGGTCACAATTTGATGGATGTCCAGTTCTTCGAGTCGCGAGCCGGCCCTCAGGACGTGGCGAGCGGAGTCAGGGAGGCCAGCTACAAAAGCACAACTCAGTCCAGCTTCTGGTATGCCTCCAAACAGCTCAGCAAGGCGGCGCAGGTCTGCCAAGTAGACGTCGACTGACTCGCTGTCTCGCAGTTTCTGGCCAACAAACTGTTCGTAGGCGATGAACTTGTCCACCGCAAAGGCCGAAGTGAGAGCAGCTTTTATCTTGTCGAAGCTCCCTTTGTCTGCACTGCTGAGCTGCTGATATACAGAAAACGCCCCACCGGTGAGGCGAAGCGGCACCACGTCCCCCCAACTTGGTCACTCCACGCAGCCAGCACACCAACTCCAACTTCTCCAACCACTCTGCTACTGCTTGCCCAGCGCCGTCAAACTCTGGTATCAGCCGGAGATCCATCGAGAGAGTGTCTGTACCGTCTTCCTTCTCCATCGTGCAGACGTCGTAAAAGGCCTAGATAGCTTGTACTGACGGGGCTGGGAGAGAAACAACCTTGGTCGCTTGCTTCCTTTACTTGACTACCCCAGCCACAACTCACAGATCCCTTCATCAGATCGGCCTGAAGCTCCTAAACACAAAACCACCACCACAAACAATCCTTAACACAAAAGCCTAACAGCAGTCACACATTACATATATGAATTACATCACATTTTTATTAAGGATATTGTTTATATAGTGGGTTTTGTACGAATTACCTTGGACTTTGTAAACGACGCCTGAAAATACTGCATTTGAAGAGTAAACTGAACTGGAAGTTTTGTCATAATAAAAGAAATAAAAGATTATAAACAATAAAAATTGGTATATTTGCCTATTGTTCATTTTTTCAATGTTTTCATGCAAAAGTAGAAGGAAATCCTAAAACAAATCACGTTTTCGCTACAATAATTTTCTTTCCTAAAATGGCATGAATTATCCCTTTTTAAACATTTTGCATCATTATGTAGAGAAAACACACAAAATAATAATGTATCGATATTTCAATGTTTCGGTGGAAAACGTGAAGAAAATCATCGAAACACTCACAAATAAAAATTCAGTAACTATGTATGAATTCCGTTTCTTCTAGGAAAAGATAACCCCCCAAAAAGGAAAATAAATTTTTTTTTTTTCTTAAGAATATTGTTGATATAATGGGGGTTTGACGTATTACGTTTGATCTTGCAAACTTTGCATGAAAACACTGATTTTTTTCTCACAGTAAAAGCTAATAAGCATATAAATTTTGTATATTTGACATGTTATTAATGAGCTGATATCACAATATTTTGGTGCAAAACAAGAAGGAAGTTATCGAAACATTTTGTATGTCTATACTAAAAAGACCGTTTTCCCACAAAATCAAATACAAACCACTTAAAATAGTTTTTTTTTTCATGTATTGCTCTAAAATGTTGAAGGATACTGTCAAAAGAAACAATTGGTATATTTATTCTTAAAAAAAAACGCATGAAGATGTATCTTTTCTTTATAAAAGCATGTTTTCCGTAAAGAATTCCGTTACTTTTTTCGAGAAAAAAAAAACAAAAAAAAGGCTTTTTTTAAGAATATTGTTAATATAGAGTGTTTTCCATGAATTATTTATACTTTGGAAACAACGCATGAAAAAAATGCATTTCAAGAATAAGCTAAAATAGGGGTTGTCCCAGTTAAAGCCTATAAGCATCAAAATCTGGTATATATGACATGTTACCAATATATCAATATTAGAAAGTTTTGGTGTAAAAAAGAAAGAAATAACTAAATTATCCCTTCTAAAAATGGTAGGAATTATCAACTATTTTTTTCCGTTTTGCGTCACTATGTAGAAAACACACAATAACCAAGTTCTTTCTTGTGAAACATAAGTTTTCCATCACAAATGAAGATTTAGGGTCCACAAACAAAACTGGGCTTTTTTCCAAAAAATCAGAAGTAAACTACTAAAAATGGGTCGTTTTTTTAATATAATGTTACAAAAAGTTGAAAGAAATATATCCTAAAAAATGCATGAATATGTATCTTTTCTGTATAAAAGACGATTTCCGTAACGAACTCCGTTTCTTCTAAGAGAATGCTGAAAAAATGAATAAATAAATAAATAAACAGGGATTTCTTGATATTGACAACAGTATGTAAATGTATCCTAAAAAATGCATGAATATGTATCTTTTCTTTATAAAAGACGATTTCCGTAAAGAACTCCGTTTCTTCTAAGAAAATGCTGAAAAAAATAATAAATAAACAGGGATTTCTTGATATTGACAACATAGGTTTTGGACGAATTAATTCGAATTTTGCAAAGAACGCATAAAACACCGCACTTGGAGAGTAAGCTGAAATTGGAGTTTTGTCACAATGAAAGCTTATAGGGTTTTAAATTTGGTATATTTCACGTGTTATCAATGTAGTGATATTTTGATGTTTTAATGCAAAACAAGAAGGAAATCATTAAAAAAATCAAAATTTCGCTACAGTAATTTTCTTTCTTTACAATGATATGAATTATCCTTTTTTTACGTTTTGAATCATCATGTCAAAATCATAAATCATCATAAATCAAAAACATAATCAACGTGTTCTTTATGGTGAAATATGAGTTTTCACTCACAACTAAAGATACAAAATTTATATATTAAATTTACTTTTTTCTCACAAATTCAGAAATAAAAAAAAAACTGTAATAGAGTTTGATTCTGCTGTTACAAAAAGTTGATTTGGTACTAGAGGCCTTCCCAGGATCGTGGGATACCACTGGTATGACTTTGTGTCAAATCAGCGATTGTTCCGTGAGACCGATTCGAGGTCTATTACTAGCATAGTCCATCAGCGCCAACTGCGGCTATATGGGCATGTGGCGCGATACCTGGAAGCCAATTCAGCTTATCGGGTTGTTTCCGAAAGGGATAACCCAACTTGGAGGAGGCCAAGGGGACGCCCACAGAACTCTTGGCTGCGGCAAGTCGATGCCTCCTGCTGGGAGTCACTCAGAATGGGAAGGGAGCCAGCATGGAGACTCAAGAGGCATGACCGCCAGGGGTGGCGAAATAGGGTAGGCGAGGCAACCTCCCCCCCCCCCGGTGTATGCCCTCTATTATTGATATATGAAATATTACTATTGTACTGATATTTCAGTGTTTCGGTGCAAAACATGAGGGAAATTATTCAAAAATTCACATTTATCCTAGAATAACTTTCTTTCCTTAAGATAGCATTAACTGTCATTTTTTAACATTTTGCATCATTATGTAGAAAGCACACAATAAACAAGTTCTTTATGTTGAAACATCAATTTTCACTCACAACTGAATATTTAGTATCCATATACTAAATTTAGTTTTTTCTCACAAAATCAGATATTAACTACTTAAAAGAGTTTGTTTTTATGTACTGCTACAAAAGGTTGAAAGACAATGTCAAAAGAAACATTTGTCAAATTTATTCTTAAAAAAAAAAAAATTACTTTGGATTTTTCAAACAACATATGATAAGAATTCTATGTTAGTGAAAACTGATGTTTCACCATAAAGAATTTGTTTATGGTATGCTTTCTGCATTATGATGCAAAACGGTAAAAAAAGGATAATTCATCCTGTTTTAAGGAAAAAAAAAAAAATATATATATATATATATATATATATAGATATATATATATATATATATATATATATATATATATATATAGTTGCGAAAATGTGAACTCTTTTAAGATTTCTTTCTTGTTTTGCACCAAAATACTAATGCCTTGAAACATCTATAAAACTTGAAAGATACTAAATTTTAATTCTTATAGGACTTTATTGCGGCAAAACTTTAATATCTGCTCACTCCTAAGTGCATTGCTTTTATGTGGGTGTTTTTTTTACAGAATCCATGGTAATTCGTGGAAAACCTACTATATTAACAAGATTAATAAAAAATACTTTTTATTTATTTTTTTTTTTTCTTAGAAGAAACGAAATACATTTTAATATTTTTTTTAAACAATAATTTGCCAATTGCTTATTTTTTTACATTTTCTTTCAACTTTTTGTAATGGAATGTAAAAATAAATAAATAAATAAATAATAAAAAAACTTTATCTACTCTTGTCATGAAAGTCCTTATTTTCATAAGAGGATGCTTTCATTATGATTGCAGTTTTTTTCTAAAAAAAAAAAATAAAAAATAAAAAGATAAAAGTTAAAAAATTTCAAAATATTTGTTTAAGGAATATTGTTGATATAATGAGTATCGGATCACTTACTATGATTTTCTAAAAAAAAAAAAAAAAAAAAAAAAAAAACGCATATGAAGAGTTATTTGAAATAAGATTTTTGTCACACATAGTAATTCTTTATATAACAACGGAATTCCTTATAAAAACTATCCTTTGTGAATGAAAACTGAGGTTTCACCATAAAGTATTTTTTTATTGTGTGTTTTCTATATTGTGTTAAAGAAGATTTTAAAAAAAATGGGATAGTTTATGTTATTTAAAGGAAAGAGTGTTGTAGCGAAAATGTGAATATTTTTATTATTTCCTTCAAGAATTAAGAAACTGAGCAAGACCTAGCTATACCCTTGAGAGACCCTCAGCTAGGACACATGCTTTACATCCAGATTATACTTTTGCAATAGTAAACTCCATCTTGTGAGGTGCTGATTTTTATTTTTAGATTTATCCAAGAATTTCAGGGGGGTGGTGGTCTGTAAAAATAGTAATAAAAGGACCAGAAGGAGGTAGATAAGCTGAAAGGAATTGCAAGGCCAGAATGATGGCTAGAAGCTCCTTCTCCACCACATAGTAATTACGTTGAGCAGAATTAAATTTCCTGCTAAAGTAGCTAATGGGAGGGTCAACATCATTATGGTCACTTTGTAGTAGGACTGTACCTGCGCTAAGATTACTAGCATCTGTTGCTAATTTGAAAGGATGTTTGAAGTCTGGAGAATGCAAGATGGTACGATTAGTGAGTAAATCCTTGATGGTCTGGAAAGCATGTTCACACTCAGGGGTCCATTGGAACCTGTTCCCCTTTTTCAATAATTCAGTAAGGGGGGAAGTAACATCAGAAAAATTAGTTACAAATCTCCTGCGATATTCAATCATACCTAAGAAACTCCGTAGGCCCTTTCTGGACGAATTCCTGGAGGAATTCCGGAATTCCTGGACTCCGTGAGCGGAGCGAGACCGGAGTGGACATGTGAATGCACCAGGACCGTGACCGAATCGTGAGCGGCTTGTGACCGGACCATGACCATCTCTACGTATAGTGTGAATAGGGCCTAATAGGTGTTATGTGGTCTTTGCCACGACCGCTGAGGCTAGGTTAGCTTTGCAGGCCGTAGAATCGTTCAACATCCCGGGTCTTCGTGCAGAGACCCATTTCTTCAAGAAATGTGACCCAGTCTGATCTTAACTTCGTTCCTAACATCCAGGAGTGTACAGCTGAGAAGGCCTTTTCGGAGGTTCGACAAACCCCTACTCCCCGGTGGTTCGTTGCTTATTATCCCACCACCCTGTACCTTCATACAGAAGTGGGCCACATTCCCAGAGAAAACGTTAAAAAAAATATGACAAGGGGATACTAATTAAGGCAGGGATTCGACTCAAGCAATATATTATGACTCTGTATTTGACTCTGTACGGCCCCATCGAACCTTCAATTACTGTCGGGGAATAGTCTTCACTTATGACCTGGGTGAGTTCAGTGAAGGCAACATCTATGCCATGTGCCCCCCCACGGTATGGAAGGTGAGAGGAAAAGAAAGTATGATCGTTCTGACCTTCTTTGGTTATTCCCACCCAGATTACATCAACGTTGGCCACTTCGGCTGCGAGTAAAGACTTTCATCGATAGGCCCCTTCAGTGTTTCGGTTGTTATAAGTTCGGCCACATTCGAAAACACTGCACTACAGCTCCCCGGTGCGGCCGTTGCTGATCCAAGGATTCCCATGCTACATCGGAATGTAACTCTACCCCATACTGCTTTCACTGCCGAGGCAACCACAAGTTAAGTTCCCGGAAGTGTCCCCGATATCGCTAAGAACAAGATTTCCCCCAACATGCGAACTCCCACTTTATCAGTCTGGGTGCTGCCTGTCGAGAACTTCCAATGCTACATCGGAATGTGACTCTACCTCATATTGCTTTCACTGCCGAGACAGCCACAAGTTAAGTTCCCGAGAGTGTCCCCGATATCGCTTAGACCAAGTTGTTCTCCATGATGCGAACTCCCACTTTATAAGCCTGGGTGCTGCCCTTCGAGAACTCTTATTCAGACAGGGAAAGGGTGGTGAGGCTTCTTCATATGCTACCAAATTAGTTTCTCATAATTCATCTCACCCCACGACTCGTGATCCTGTGTTAAAGTCCCCTCTTCCTGTAGGCCACTCTCCATCTGATGTTCTCTCTTCTCAGATTCCTGTCAGTAACAAATTTTGTTGTTTGGATTTGGCTGATGCCAGTGCTAGTGAAGTTTCTGATAGGCATGCTTCCGCTGGTATTTTGTCTCCTCTTTCCCCAGAGGCTAGGAAGCCACGAAGTCCAAAGCGCAGACCTCCCACCCGGCCTACACACAAACGTCAGCACTGTTCTACAGACTCACTTGATTTACTGAGTGTGCCTCCAACAAAGGTCTCTGTCATTCCTACTTCTCGTGTACCTACAATCTGTTCATAGAGTCTGGTCCGCTTCTGCGGGCGACTCTCTCAGTTCTTACTGTTACGGCCCCTACTTATAATGGTAGACAGCAGAATACTGTAAGTACCTTATAAATACGATAGCACACTTACTAGACGAAACTAGGGATGCATCACAGGCTGTACGGATCTTCCTCCTCTCCAAATCTCATACCTTTCCCCTTATTTCAATAGGTAACACCACAAAAAAAACTGTTTACCTTAACTATACTTATATTAAGAAAATACAAAGTAAATTATCACCTCCAACACAATATATCTCCTCCCTGGACTGGCCAAGCCGAGCCCCTCACCTCACCCGAGAAAATCACCACAAAACACAATTCCCAGTTCACAATAATTCACCCAATATTCCACAACCCCAAAACAACACCTTAAGTTCACCTACACACTCAAAATCACCATATATATAACTAAAAATGCACAAAAAGGTACCACAATAACCTCACCACACCCGTCTCCCTCTCGGCTTCCCCCTGGCTAGTCACCTCAGTCAACCTATCTCCGCCTCCGCCGCTCCTTGATACAGTACGTCATTAGCGCCTCGCCTCTCTTCCCTCAAGGATAGATTACAATCCCGTCAACCCAAGCGGGAATTACAATTTTAATATCCCTATATATGTACATACCTACAATACAAATGTTACACACTATAAGAAATATACAAGGAACTACATTAACTCGACCCGTCACAGACTGGTATCATGACATAACATGACGCAACTCCTTACAAATTCTCTTAATACATTCTCCTCTCAGTTAGTGAATACAAAATAATAAATACAATAATAACTGAAGTAAAAGTAAAATATACACAACTTAAATCATTGATGTTAAAACATTTAACAATAATATTTAGTCACAAAAGAAAACGGGAATATTTTATGGTACACTAAGGAATTCATGGTAACCCTAACATTACAAACCTATACGCTCTATTCTCAGTGTCTTGCTGTTCCGTCTGCAGCTGCAGATGCAGTTGATTGTGAGGACACGCCATTAGTCTATGACACGATGGCCTGTCATCTCGATTGCCAAATTTCTCAAGATTCTATTCTTTCGGTTGGTCAGACACATGCTATTATTCATTCCACTCCGTGTAATCGCTCTGGTTCTGATGTGGCACCAATCAAATGAGCCACTTTCAAACAAAAATTGCTTTCTCGTCCAAAAGCTGAAGGCCCTCGGTCCGGCTTACTCGTATTCCAATTGCTACTTCATCTGAAATATGTGTTTCACCGAGTATCCGTCATGTTACCATCAAAGGTCAAGTTGATAAAAGTAAAGGGAAGTCACTTCCTTTGGGGGGGACTCGCCCGAAATCCTAATTTGCCACATTCAAGTTCATTCAGTGGAATTGACGAGGTCTGCGCGCTTCTTGGGAGGAATTCAGATTATTAATTTCCGGCTTTCTCCTGCATGTATTTGTCTACAGAAGACAATGCTTGGAGATAGCATTCCTTCTAGTCCTCCCGGTTATCGTTGCATTTTTAATATCCCTGTTCCGGGACAGGGCCACCACGGTGGAACAGCTGTCTTAATTCGTTCTGATGTCCCTTTTACCCAGGTGCAACTTAAGTCCCTGCTGCAGGCAGTTGCTGTTAAGGTATTTTTAGGCATGTTCTATATATTATGTAGCCTGTATCTTCTTCCCGGTGATCTTATTACCAGACTTCATCTTGATACCCTGGTTCATGATCTTTCGCCTCCTTTCCTTATACTCGGGGATTTTAATGGTCGCTATCCTTTGTGGGATGATGGTGCCACCGATCCTCGTGGGGTTTTCCTTGACTCTTCTATGGAAGACGAAGGATTGGAGATCTTAAATTCAGGTGATGTAACTCACTTCCATAGCCAATCGAGCACTTTTACTTCTAATGATCTTTCACTTTGTTCTCCTAATTCTTCCCCTGGTTTTAGTTGGTGGGTTCTCCCGGATCTGCACGGTAGTGATCACTTTCCTATTTTAATCGAATCTGCAGATTTTGAGCCATGGTCACACCTTCCTCGTTGGCGTTTGGATTTGGCAGCGTTATACAGAGCTTACCTCGTCTATTAGCCCATTAACTGATTTCACCACCGGTGACCAGGCAGCAACTTACTTGGCTGACTTTTTTGCGATCTGCAGGCTTACAATCTGTTCCCAGGACATCGGGCCAGTTTCCCAAACGTCCCATCCCTTGCTGGAATGAAGTGTGTTCGAACGCTGTGAGCATGAAACGATCTGCCTTTAATAGGCTTCGCTGCAATCGTGGTGACCCTCAGTATTTAGAGGCTTTTCGACAAGTCCGTGCTCGAGCTCGCCACATCCTCAAGGAAACTCAACACAGTTCTTGGAGGTCTTATCTCTCCTCCATCACAGCTAAGACTCGTCTAGTCGAGATTTTTAACAAAGTACGCAAGATTTCCGGTAAGTTTTCTCCTCCTCCTCCTCCTCCTGTCCTATTGAAAGCCGGTGAGAAGGTGGCAGAACTTGAGACAGTTGCCAATCTATTTGCCTCTCATTTTGAAAATATCTCTAAAATAGCCTGGTACGCCTGGGCCTAGATATAGGCAAAATTTCTAGAATGTTGGAGTTTATTTTACTTCCCCCGGTGGCGAGTCTTACAATGTTCTGTTTTCAACATCAGAGTTAAAGACTGCTTTATCTTGGTGTCACGATTCATCGCTGGGGCCTGATGATATCCCCTATGCCTTCTTACGGAACATGTTTGATACAGCTTTTACGTTTTTACTTGATTTATATCATTTTATTTGGCGTACCGGTGATTTCCCTTCTTCGTGGGGTGTGGCAGTTGTACTTCCCATTCCAAAGCCTGGAAAGGACCATCTTCAACCTACTAATTATTGGCCAATCTCTTTGACCTCTTGTGTTTGTAAGGTATTAGAGAATATGGTCAATGAGCGTCATGTGTAGTACCTGGAAAACGTTAATTTCTTAACCCAGGTGCAGTATGGCTTTAAAAAGGCGCGGTGTACCACCAATGTTCTTCTGTCATTAGAATCCACCATTTGCAGGGCGTTTGCCGATAATCACCACCAAGTCACTGTGTTCTTCGATTTGGAGAAAGCATGTGACAGCCTGGCGTCACGGTATTTCACTTACTTTACATGAGTCTGGTCTTCGTGACCACCTCCCTCTTTTTATTCAGCATTTCTCTATCTGATTGTCTTATACGAGTGAAAGGTAGGTGGTATTCTTTCTAAGGATTTTCCTCTCGGGGATGGTGTACCACAGGGTAGCATTCTCAGTGTTACCTTGTTTGCTGTGGCTATTAATGGTGTCATTGGTGTGCTCCCTGATGGCGTTCATAGCTCCCTCTATGCTGACGATCTCTATTTTTTTCTCAGCTGCTCGTATGTCATTGGTAGAACGAAAGCTGCAACTAGCAATTAATAGGGTATCTCGTTGGACTGTTGAACGCGGTTTCTGATTTTCCCCCTCAAAGTCTGTAGCCATGCACTTTTTTCGACTTCCCGGTGTTCATCCTGACCCAGACCTCTATCTCTCAAGTAGGCGCATCTCCTGTGTTGAGACGACTCGTTATCTTGTTCTAGACTTTGACAGTTGTCTTACCTTGGTGGCTCATCTTCGTTCCGTGAAAACAGCTTTTCAGAAAGCCTTATCGCTTCTTCGGATTCTGGCTCGTACTTCTTGGGGTGCCATCAGAGACACACTTCTCCTCCTCCACAGGACACTTGTCCTTCCCAAGATGGAAATTCAATATGGCTGTGAAATTTGCTCCTCTGCTACATAGGCCCGCTTGCGTATTCTCAACACCGTGCACCATGCCGGAGTCCACCTGGCTACCGGTGCTTTCCGATCTCCTCCAATTCCTAACCTCCTTGTATATGCAGGCTTCTTGCCTCTTAATTTGCGCCGTCATTCGTCCCTGTTGAGTTGTTGGTTCCGGATGCAACGCCTTCCCCAGTATTTCTCCTGTAAGTTGGTCATACAGGATTCTCGTTCGCCCTCTTTTACACCTCGTCCTAGTTTCCCCAAACCTTTTGGGTTTCGAGTTGAGTCTGTTATGGCGACATTATCTGTTCCTTCTGTTTCTATCTGCCCTTACAGGTTGCCTAGAGTTGGGTACTGGCAGTTCCCCGGTGTCTCCGTTTGTAAACTGGCTGTAGATATCAAGAAAAGAATTACCAACTAATTTTGCTCGTACCCTATTCTTAGAACATATCTCTGACCATTCTGGCTCAATCTCAGTATTTACTGATGGTTTTAAATCTGATACCGGTATTGGATTTCGTGTAGTGTTCCCTGAGTTTTGTCGGGGAGGTAGTCTCCCAGTAGTGGGTTTTGTTTTTACTGCTGAATTGTCTGCAGTAATTCTGGCTTTACAAATTATTTATACTTTTCCTGTTAATTATTTTACGATATCTAGTGATTCTCGTAGTGCTCTTTCTGATCTTAATTTTTATACTCTTTCTGGTAATTCCCTGGTCCTCTCCACATTTGAGTGGTTGTATCTCCTTTACAAGAGGGGTATCGTATTGAGTTCTGCTGGGTTCCGGGACATGTCGGCGTGCCTGGCAATGAACGAGCTGATAGACCTGCTTGGGAAGCAGCTATAAGGCCTGCTTTTCCTAGCCCTGTCCCGTGTTCGGATGTACTCCCAACAATTCGCGAGGCCATCATATCGATTTGGCAGGAGAGGTGGAACGTTCGTGTTGCTACCTCTATGGGTGAGATTGATAGAACAGTCTCTCATCCTTGGAATTAAACTAATGTCATAGACCGTCGTTTGCAGACATCCTTAGCTCGTCTGTGGATAGGTCACACTCGCCTCACCCACAGCTACCTGATGTCAGGAGATTATCAACCGTACTGCGATGACTGTCTAGTTCCTCTGACTTTACGGCACTTGCTGGTCGAGTGCCCGAGTTTGGGAGAGCTCCGGCAACGTTTCCTTTTTAAATGTCAAGGTGAGGATGGGGTATATAGACTAAGTAAGGTGCTGGGGCCTGCGTGTCCTTCCCCATGTTATGACGTGTTAGTCTTTTTGAAGGAGGCTGGTCTCCTCTCTCTAGTATAGAGTTTTTACCTGTCTTTGCTTATTTTTACCTTTTTACTTTTAATATTTTTATTTGATTTGATTTATTTTAGTTGATTTTCCCGGTTTTATGGGATTTCAACCGTTTGGTATCGGCGCCATATGA
>CM035206.1:2925515-2938015 GCA_020233015.1 Callinectes sapidus | reverse complement strand
CGTTGCGAGCGCCTTTCAAAACTCGGGCATTTCATTTGCCCTACCCTGAACTAACTATCTAGAGGGAAGAGAGACAGGACAGTAGAGTGGAAGGCTCCCCTCTACTCACCACTCTTTCCAGCTTTTGCTGAAATGGGAAAGAGTTTGGAAAAATACCATGCAGTATGGAAAAACTGACATGGAATTTTCACAGGAAAGGATGAAAGGAAATTCTGCTGTTCACTCATGAAAAGAAAAGAAAAGAGACACAAAAGAAAGCTTGTTGGGGGTTAGCTTTTAAATATCTATGAATTTTGTTTTTGAATGATGGAATGCAACTGCTGTTTACAATTTCAAAAGGCAGCTTATTCCAGATGTTAACAATTCGGTTAAAGGAGTAGGAGGAGGAGAAGGAAGTAGGTGAAGATGGCTGTGGGAGGGGTGGCCTGTGACGTTGTAGGGAGGAGCTATGTCACAAATTATTAAGCCGTAATTAGGAGAGCAGCTATAGGTTGAAAGTCCCAGAAGTGCTGATGTGTGGTAGAAAAGGGAGTGAAATGCGCCAATCTCGCATACTTAGGTCATAATTAGGCAGTTAGGACAGGGTTGGAACTACCCCTTCAGTATTAGTTTATACCCATATGCTGAACAGTAGTATTTAAGAAAAATACTGTTCATGAATATTTATTTGTGGCATTTGCTACACTATTAAAAATTAAATATATCCATGAATATTTGTTTTTTTTTCTTATGCATAACTGATTGGTAATAGTAGAATAAATGAAGTCAATAAATACACTCATGATATTGTTTACTGTTTAATGGCCTTCTGAACTTAACATGAATAAGACCTTTAACGAGCAGTCCTTAAGCCTTTTCCGTTACCCAACCCGGATAATCATAACAGGTTTCAGCAACACCAGCAAGAGTCAGCTGTGCAGTAAACTTGTCGTTAGATATGAACATGCCTTTCACAAAATCGCTATTTGCGGCAGAAACATAATCTGTCGTACAAATAAACGATACAACAGTAAATGATTGACGGACGATAATCCAGACATCGATCCACAATAGGCACTGTTAATTTTATATGGCATTTTTCTCGGTGTAGTCAACTCAAAGTTAGTAGTTGCTAGCTTTCCTAAGGGAAGACATAAAACAAAATATTGGTTATATTGAAGACACATTTTTTACCCCGGTGTATTTCAATGAAGTCTAGCATTATGTACTTATGAAAATCAGGGACATGTCTCAAACTGAATGTCTGGGCAGGCAACTTTATTGCCAGGACAGAGCACAACACTTCTTTGAGATTTATAAGACGGTCGTGGTGACAGTCGATTACAGGTATTTGCTGTGGGATTTAACGCCGAACGCACCCGAGGATATTCGATTGCGAATTAATTTTGCTGGAGAGCCACCCTGTGAAATTCGTAATATGACCGCCACCTTAAGAGGTTTCTATCACGATCTCACTACTCCTGTAGGGTTAGCAGGTAAACACTTACTGTATACATAAGGCAAAAAAACTATTAAAAATCTAACATTGTGTAAGGTGAGACCATTCTTGGAATCATAACGAAAACATACCCTTCATAAGCAAGGACAAAAAATAATTTCCCCAAAGGAGAATAGTCGCTGCCAAGTCACATGCTATTTTGATCTGCGACTTTGCGGATTTTTCAAGATTGCACTAACACAACGATTGCGTGTGGTACGTCTTGTTTTGTCTAGACGCTTTTCGTAGGTACCTTCAAGTAGAGACGTTGACAAAATAATAAAACCGGTAAGAATAGCTTGAAAGCACTGATTTTTTTTCCATAAACTGGAACTTTTGTAGGCACCTCATGCCTTTTTACTAATCAGGAATCAGAATTTTATAACTTAGTTGTGAAAGCCCATTTACTATCGAAAGGTATAAAGCATGTATTCAAAAAATTACTCGCATAAAAAAGGCGAGTTTGCCCAAAAGGATCATAAGACCCATAAAAGCACAAATTTATAAGTATCTCACACAAAACAATGCGCTGACGTATAATGACGTCTTACTCGCCATTATAAACTCATATAATAATAGTTCAAACCCCAGATTGAAGAACTATCAAAGTCGTACTCAGGTGCGTAACCTCCATGACATTAATGAATTTAAACAACAGTTTAAGCCTATGGATTAATATATATATATATATATATATATATATATATATATATATATATATATATATATATATATATATATATATATAATTATATATATCTATATATATATATATATATATATATATATATATATATAAACATAGCAGCTGCGCATTCATACCTTAGATGTGTGGGACATTTTTCGTTTGCAACGTGCCTCCTGGACGCAACATAAATTTAATAAGTAGTATAGCGTGATCAAAACTGAAAAATTATTATTTATCAGAAATATTGATAACTCAATTAATTTTCACGTATTATTTAAAGGATTTGAAGGGTGAAGATATATCTGGGGCGTTCTATAGGGAAGAATTGATGAAGGCCTCACTTCTCAGCCATTACCAGATCAACATAATTAGGTGGAAAGTCGTGAACGTCAAGCGGAAATATTTCGTTCATTGGCATGGTTACCCTGATACATTTGACTGCTGTGTTTCGGCCTCTGATTTAAAATGGTATGGATGAAAAGAAACAGCCATTGAACTAACAGCATAAATAAAATTGGTGATCCTCTTGTGTTAAGTTTGACCTAAATTGAAAATGCAAGTTTTACAACTTCCTTTTTAAGGAGGCGACTAGTAGAAGAAAATACCATAATAAAGTTATTAAAAAAAAATAAAGGTGACATTCATAATGTAACCTTGAAAAAGGTTATACAAGAAAAAGCTATGTCAACCTCGAAACGCGGTGGGAGCATACCGAGTTTTTTTTATTCATTTATTTTTTTTTATTTTTTTTTTCCCAATAGCCGTATCGATAATAAGACTTATTGGTGGTATATTGGTCCGGTCTCGATGAGAAGCTGAAACAATGTGGTAATTATTATTTTGGTAACAGGTGGTCCGAGGTGGCTGGCAGGCTGGAGTAGCATAGGTAGGATGTATAAGTGGTAACCTTTCAGTGGGGTGTTATTAACGACAAGATAGGCAGGAATTCATTGCATTTTGATATGCAAATATAATCTGATGCAACATCTCCATAAGATGGTGCAATACTTCAGCTTATCCCTCTACATGGAGTTGCATGTATATAACAGGCATTTCAATGATTATTGTATCCATAGGATGTTCCATTTATTAAAATATAATAATATAAACTCTCTAAATAGGATGTAGTTTATAAGACATCACTATATGAGAGAATATAATGTACTTGAGAACTAAGGCATCAGAGTCCCACACCCACCCATGCATCACGTGATCAAATGCCTTATGCCAGCATCTCTTGGAGCCGTAACGGGACGGGATGCGCCGGGAGAAGAAGAAAACGAGCGGCGGTGAGTGGCGGTTGCGTGACCCAACAGGGACGCCGACGGACGTCTCCCGGCAAAGGGTGAAAGAAGAAAGACAGCCGGCTCGTGTGGTGGATGGGTGAGGAGAAATCATGCGTATCGTATGCCGTAAACTGTGTGTGATCTCGGGATTTAATAGTGTTTTCTGAGTTATCTCCGAAAGACAAACTAAACACTTCTCCGAGAAAAGAGTGTGACATTAAGTTTTAACTCTGTGTCGTGGTCATTATAAATATCACACATATATTAACTTGTATAATTTGAGTGTCATATATATATATATATATATATATATATATATATATATATATATATATATATATATATATATATATATATATATATATATATATATATATGTTATGTTAGGCGGGCCAGGTAGGGCCAATGAACTCGCTACTGCACGTAGTAACTTTATTTTAATCAACCTGCAAAATATACAAACTCCAACATCTTGCAAATAGTGTTTCCGACAATGCTCCACATCCACATAAATCATATCAACATGGAAAACCAAATAACTAACATTAGTACTTAACAATGCTCATATTTGAATCCTTGAGCTAACCCTAACTACCTATCTAACTTGAACACCACACAAGGAGTCACGTCAATATACAAGAACCCAAAATAGTCATTATACTCATAACACCCAACACAATAGAATACATCACTCTCACAGCATAATTATGTCATGACTATCCGCTGGTGATAAAGCAATGAGACAACAAATGAACAGACACTGGATGCCAGATTTAATCATCACTCCATGCTGCCTTAACACTATAAATCAAGAATACTCACACTGTGCGAGACCACGGAATGCAGCCGCCTGCAGATGGAAGCACCCTAGTACACAAGTACACAAACAGAAGCTACCGCCCGCTTGAATCAGCCTCTGTAACATGTTATTAGGGTCACCACCTTACCCGGGACTACTCTGAACACTATGGAATAATTTCAGCACTTCAAATAAGCATATGCTAATTCTCTTGAGCAAGGAAGGGTATAATTGCAGTTTCAACCAATATCCCCCACGTCATAATTTACCATCTGAACGTCTATATTGCACTGTTAGGAGCATTTCTAAACCCAAGTTATCTGGGGGTCGATAGTAATAACGCCGTTATAGGTCCATCAATATGGTGCGGTCGAAAATTTTCTAAGTCCGGAGAGACGCTTCCCTCTCCGTGGATAAACATAACACTGCGTATGTTCATGTGTGTGTTATCAATGCTGCGCATGCGTGTGATGTCACTCACGGATTATGACGTCTCGTAGGTTGATGACGTTTCGTGACGTTTCGTGACGTTTCGTGACGGAAGCATACACGTGAGGTTATCCACTGCCAATCAACAAAATACACCTGTTCACCTGCCAATCACAGATGGGCACGTTTGTGGACACGAGGATGGGGCGAGTCCACTGTGGTGGAGGCCGTCACTTACACCATGGCTACCGTACAAGACACCTGTTCAGGCTGTACTTTAAGCTACTTTCAGTGCATTTCTAAGTTCTTTGAAGAGTCCAGTGCTGCAAAGGAATTTCTTCGGGATCACGGGGTTTTGCCGAGGTCAGTGCAGTGCCCCAACTGCAACTTACCTTGCAAACTCCGGGAGGAGAGACACCAGTGGTACTGTGGGCGATACCGTGCTGTCGGGAAAAAGAAGAGGAAGCAGTGCGACTTTACGGTGTCTGATTACAAAGGAACTTTCCTGGAAGGCACCCATCTACCTGTGTGGCAGTTGTTGTATTTTTGCTGCCATTGGCTGCAAAAAAAGTGGGACCATCAGACGGTGATAGAGTGTTTGAAGTGGTCCCAGCACACCAGCGTCGACTGGAGGAGCTTCTGCTCGGAGGTGACTCTGGACTGGCTGAGGAACCAGGACCCTGTTGGTGGTGACGGTGTCGTGGTCGAAATTGACGAAACTTTCTTCGTGAAAAGAAAGTACGACCGGGGTCGCCCACTCAGTAGTGTGTGGTTGTTTGGGGGTGTTGAGAGACTGACCAAGAAAAAGTTTATTGTGCCTCTAATAGACGATCACCAAGACCGAAGTGCTCAAACTCTTATACCCCTCATTAAAAAGTACATTCTACCTGGTACAATCATTGTGAGTGACGGCTGGAAGGCGTACTCTTCCCTACGGAACGAGGGATACACTCACTGGGTCGTCAACCACAGTGAACAGTTTGTAGACCCAGAAAACCCAGACATCCACACACAGAACATAGAGCGATTGTGGAGGGACATAAAGGAGTGGACAAAGCGACCCGGTATTAAAACTGAATATTTTGAACAATATTTTGCCAGGTACTTGTTTATTAAAGAAAATTACAAACACCGTCACCACCGATTCTTTGTCGCTGCTGCTCGACTCTACCCTCCACAGTCGAGACGAGCTTCACGACCGCGGGGGCCTGCTGTTCCGCTGGACGAACTGGAGCCGATAGAGGACTGTGACGCTGAGGACTCACAAGCTGGACCCTCAACTTCTTAAGGTATTTAATGTGAGATTAACGATTTTCACTAGGTATGGATGATATCAATATGACTGGCGTACATTTATTTTATACACTTACGGAATACAACCACAACCTTGCGCCTCTGATTAACGTGTTGCCAACCGTGTTGACAATTTTATTTTGCGTTGACGTTTTGAACAATATTCGATACGCAACGTTCACCATCTCTACCCACGACTACCCCATACACTCAAGCAAGGGCGGGCACGTGTACGGAATCAGGTTCTTTATGGGGGAGGCATATTTCAACGATATATGGACTTTGACATTTTTAAGGACATTTAGTTTAATGTAGGGATATTTATGTAAATGTAGGGAAATATCAATTTCTTTTTCATTGACGTTTCTGATTGTCTACAAATAATGTAGGGGTTTAGGTTTTAGGCTACAGTACTTACTCACCCGGGGAGGGGGCTGGGAGGTTAGGTATTTTTTTATTGTGATTTTTTGCTGTTTCACTGACGGAGTTCAGTTTACGTTGGGTGAAGGTAGAATAGTTACTGAATTTTAATCCAACGTATATGGATGAGAGGGTAGAATAGTTATTGGGGGGGTCCAGGGGGCACAGCCCTCTGGTTAGAGCGGGGGGGGGGTCCAGGGGGGGCGCAGCCCCCCCGGTTAGGTTAGGTTTGGGTTAGGTTAGGTTAGGTTAGGTTAGGTTAGGTTAGGCTAGGTTTGGGTTAGGTTAGGGTAGGTTAGGTTAGGTTAGGTTAGGTTAGGTTAGGTTTTTGGACTCATTTTTTGGCCTTTCACTGGGGGAAATGGTTAGGTTTGCGTAGGGATATTTCCTTAAATCCAGGGAAATTTCCCTACATTTAGGGAAATTTCCCTAGATTTAGGGAATTTCCCCTAAATTTAGGGAATTTCCCTAAATTTTCAAAGTCCATATAAGTCAAATATGCTCCCCCCCCAAAACCCCCGATTCCCCACAGGCCCCCAACCTTGCTTGAGGGGTTAGGGGGGGTGTTGGTTGAAACTGCAATTTTACCCAAGGAAGGTATCATAACAGCTACAATAGGTAATACAACTGCATAAATACTCACAAATGGTAGGGCGACGCAAAACTCCCAACATATGGTCCCGTGCCCACCACGGACGCCGACCACCCAGCACTGATATCCGTCCCCAACACCAAGGCTCGCCAATGGAGCCACCAGCCAAGTGCCGGTGTTAACTAGGCTGCTGCCACACGCCAAAGGGAACAACAATGCTAGCCATGTAGGCCCGGGTAACCTCAAGACTGGCGGAACGCCCAGCTGATGCGCAGAGACAACGCGCAAAACAAACGAATAACTGCATGCGTGGCTCACAGCTGACTACTTAAACCAATATTAAATGCTCACATTTACATACCAAAATAATAACAATATAATAATCATAATCACAAATTACATAAACATAATATTGAGATCGGGGATCACAATACACTCTCCCTACAGTATTATTGTTCTTCAATTGGCAATATGACTACAATTCTTTGTGCAGGTCTGTCAATTGTTATATCCCTTTGACCTAGATATTTCTTGCCTGGCTGACTTGGTTTATATCTAACTGATACATTACGAAGTTTGCCATCAACCCCTGGGTGGGTCTCCAATACTTCACCGAGCCTCCAATTTCCCTTTAATGCATTTGTGTCCTGGATCAAAACAATAATACCCTTTTGCAAATTACGCTTATCTGTATACCATTTACTTCTAATCATTAGGGTAGGAAAGTAATCTCTTGTCCATTTCCTCCAGAAACAATCTACAACTTTGCTCAAATATAGATATCATTGAGTGAAATTACTGTCCAGATCCCAAGCACATTCAGGTGCATTAGCACTTGAACGACCTAACAACAGATCATTGGGAGAAAGATATGAGCCCATAACTATATCACATCCCGATTTCATGCCAATAGGGCGTTCATTTAACAAGTTTGCAATTTCAAAAAACACAGTTTGTAATTCTCCATATGGCAGTACATTCTCACCCACTGCTATCTGGATACAACGTTTGACCGACTTGATGAGAGCTTCTGCACAACCATTTTGCCATGGACTATTAGCACTTTTTGTGAATTTCCATACAGTACCTCCCTTTACACTAAAGTTTAACAATTCAGAAGCCCCTTCATCACCTGAAGTCGACATGCTGTCCAACTGCTTGTTTTGGCGACCAATTGTGTACCTCTATCAGAATATACAGTTTTGGGAAATCCTCTTAAAGCTACAAATCTTCTAAATACCTTTAAAAAACTGTTCTTGTCGTAACCTTCGGCCAAGTCTATATATATCGCTCTACTAGCAAGACAGTTGAAGAGCACACCATACACCTTTAACTGGGTCCTCTTCTTTACAACATCTTTAACATACATTGGTCCAAACAAGTCCACAGAAGTATTGTAAAATGGAGGAGAAGGTTTCAGCCTTCCTTCAGGGAGTTCGCCCATGGTTTGATCTTCGCAGACTTTATCTATTCTTCTACACATTATACACTTAGCCTTAATAGCCTTAATGATTTTCCTTGCTCTCGGTACCCAATATTTGGCTTGCAATTTGGCCAACTTGTCCTCTACTCCAGAATTATCACGATCATGTAAATACTGCATATACAATTTAGTGAATGCATGTTGTGATGGTAAAAGGATGTACTCGTCTCTGTTCCAGTTGTCCTTGAGCCATGATTTAATTCTAGATCCTATTGTTATTACCCCATTAGCTTGTATTTTAGGTCCCAGTCGTTGATATCTTGTATGTCAATTTTTATCTAGCGATTTTTGTGCTAAATGAACCCAAAAAAAGCTCCGCCTCCTCCATTTCACAACAATCTGGTGTTTTGAGCAGTTTCAAGAGGGATTTGCCTTTTAATGCATTCAACACTCTTGATGTAACATTGATTAATTTGTCAAAGTCATTGAATTTATCTATGGCAATTATTACTTCATCAGCTTTATTATTAATTAATTATTATTATTAATTAATTATTATTATCATTATTATTAATTATTATTAATATTAATTATTACTTCATCAGCCCTTAGCTGACCCTGTCCTTGAATAAGTCATGTCTGGGACTTCCACATTACACACTCTTTCAATTGGTCAGTTCTCAACTGGGCATCTCAGAAACTCTGGACCGTTTTGCCACACTGAGTTTGTGCCCAGCATACTATAGTTGCATACCCTAGTTGTACAATCTGCAACATTTACCTCTGAGGGAATCCAGTACCATTCATCAGAGCTCGTTATGGTATAAATTTCAGATATTCTGTTTGCTACAAATGTGTTGAACCTGAATGAGTCTCTCTGAATCCGAGCCTTGACAATTTCAGAATCTGTAAAATGAGTTACACTCTCAAATGTCCAATATAATTCCTGTTGTACAAACTTCCTTAGTCTGCACCCAATGACAGCCCCACACAATTCAATCCTAGGAATTGACAGTTGACGAGTGGGAGCTAATCTACTCTTGGAGCAAATCAATTTACATCTGTATGATCCGTCATCCAACATCCATCTCAAAGTAGGCTACCGCGCCATATGCTACTTACTGCCATCTGAGAAAATAACCAGGGACGGATTACCTACAGCGTTAGCAGACTTTAAACATCGTTCAAACTGTAACTGCTCCAAGACAAAACTAGCTTTGAAATATGCCTTCCATTTCTGATAAGTGTCTTGATCTACTGGTACATCCCATCCTTTAACATGAGTGTTATGAGAAGTTTCTTGAATCAAATCCCTCATCATCAATTTTGTCTTCAGTGTCACAGGGTTTACAAATCCCACTGGATCATATAGACTTGCAACTTGACTTAATATTATACGTTTAGTGAGACTGCTCGGCATTTTCCTATCCAGTTCCTCTAACTTTACAGCTTTCTTAATGTGTCCCTTGTTGGACCTCTTGCAAAATCTAAGGTTAAGCTTAAATACAAATTTATCAGTATTAGGATTCCAAATTAAGCCTAGGACTTTCTCTATTTCTGTACTTCTCCGAGTCATAGAGACATTTCCGTCAGTGGCACCTGACATTATCCATTCTTTTACATGAAAACTTCCTTTATCTAAAACCCTTTCCATCCTGTCCATTAGGTCTTCTGCTTCGTCTCTACTGTCCACTGATCCCAACAAGTCGTCAACGTATGTGTTCTTCACTATCTTGTTTGTCACTTCTGGACTGTCCTCAAACCTTTTGGCAGTCTTCCTCAGAGCTGCCATGGCTATAGCACCCCCTGGTTTATCGCTAAATGTGACTATAGTGAGGACATAGTGATCTGGGTTTACACTGGTGTGCATGTCCCGCCACAAAAACCTGTGTGTATGCTGTTCGAGTTCTCCTATTTTCACAGAATTATACATTTCCTTGATGTCTGCGACAAATCCTATGTATCCTTGATGGAATCTTAATAGAACCCCCACCAGATTGTTGAGAAAATCAGGACCTTGACACAAAAAGCTATTCAAAGAGGAGCCCAAGTATGTGGCAGAAAATTGAACACGATGCGCAGTGGTGTGGAGGATGAGCCTGCCTTTACAATTTCATGATGAGGGAGATAAAATACAGGACCCTCATAAGCGGTGATTTCCTCTGGTGACAATTTCCCAGCTAGTGGATCTTGTAACCGAGAATGAATTCGCGAAAATGCAGTCAGGAACAAATAACAGAGAGACTTTTGCAGCCTGTCATGTCATTTTTTTTTTTTTTTTTTAGAGGTCTGTTGGCTTATGCTATAACACGATATTTGCCATTATCGTATTTTTGGATGTGATCAGCGGCTATACCGTAATCAGAGTAAATTCCTTTTTAAAGTTTGGGAAAACAAGAATTGGGTAGCTATATAAAGCGGATTTGAGATGATTAAAATAATGCGCCTTGATCCCTCTCACACCAGACGAATTTTTCCTGAGTAATTGTGTGAGAGGCTGAGTAATCAAACTGAAATTCTGAATGAATTGGCAGTAGAATCCAGCTAAACTAAGAAATTGTCTTGATTGTTATCAGATCAGACGAACTCAGCATTTTATTGAGTAAATATGTGTGAGGCTGAACAATTAAACTGAAATTCTGAATGAATTGACGGAAGAACCCAGCCAAACCTGGAACAATCGCTAACTTAACACAAAGTCATACCAGCGGAATCTCATGATCCTGCGAAGACATCTAGTACCAAAAAACATCAATTTGCCTCTTGAGGTCAGTGTTCCGTGTCTATGTTTCACAACCATAGAGTTGAGCGAGTCCATAATGCAATGGGCCAGGCCAATCCAAAGTACAACTTTCTGACTCGACCTACCATAATTATGCACTTTACTACTAATGAATGTGAATTTCTTCCGGAATCTCAATTTCCTCGCCACACGTATGAAGACTACTGTTTCATCCAGTAGTCCTCCAAACACCTGAACTTGTCTTGACCTAAGGGCTTCCCCTTCTCATGCCATCACCAGAACATCCAATGACTCGTCAACGATTACTGCGTCATCGGCAAAAACAAGATCTGTAATCTCAGTATTCCTGACAGATGCTCCATAATGACTTTGGTTAATATATATATTATACTTCTCAGACCCAGGTTTGAAGGGAAACTCAGATTATAAAAGTAAATATATTATGTGTGATATTTACCATGATTTCACAACACACGGTCTTTTCTCGGAGAAGTGTTTAGTCTGTCTCTTGGGAGATAACTTGGAGAACACTATTGAGTCCCGAGAACCCACACGTTCACGGCACAACACACAAAAGTCCTCACACCCAAAATACCAAGCAAACCGGCGGAAGACCGGCCAGCGGCGGCCCTGTTGGGTCTTCTCTCCTGGTGCGGCCCGCGAGCCTCATGCCGCAGAAAACTGCTGACTCCGAGGTGTGGGGTCATGTGATGCAGGGATGGGTGTGTGTGTGTGATGCTGTTAGGGACATGATAGGTAGAAATTCATTGTATTTATATATGCAAATACAATCTGATGCAACATCTCTATAAGATGGTGCAATACTTCAGAAATGCTGACACAGCTTTGTCCTCTGCAAGAAGTTGCATGTGTTTATATATTTCTAGGTAATTCCATTATCATTGTATCCATAGGATGTTCCATTTATTAAAATATAATAATATAAACTATCTGAGTAGGATGTAGTTTATAAGACATCACTATATGAGAGAAAATAATAATGTACTTGAACACTAAGGCATCAGACACACACATTCATCCCTGCATCACATGACCACGCCCAGCGTCAGCAGTATCCGAGGCGTGAGGAGCGACGAGCAGCACCAGGAGAGAGGAAATCAGCCGCTGGCCGGTCTTCCGTCGGTTTTGCGTGGTGTTTTGGGTGTGAGGACTTTTGTGTTGTCCCGTGAACGCGTGCGTTCTCGGGACTCAGTAGTGTTCTCCAAGTTATCTCCCAAGACACAGACTAAACACTTCTCCGAGAAAAGACTATGTGTCATGAAATCATTGTAAATATCACACATAATATATTTACTTTTATAATCTGAGTTTATATATATATATATATAT
>CM035206.1:2909106-2925415 GCA_020233015.1 Callinectes sapidus | reverse complement strand
TGGTCACCCAGCCAGCCTTTTCCCTACGGAGCGAGCTCTGAGCTCATAGACCGATTTTCTGGTAGAGCCAAAACCACATCACACACTACACACCAGGAAAGCGAGGCCACAACCCCTCAACTTACATTCTACTACTACCTGCTGTTAGGTGAAGAGGGGGTAGATACACATTAAGAGGCTTGCCATTTGCCTCGTAGCGCCCGGGACTCGAACCTCGGTTGTGAGCCAAGCGTGCTAACCATTACACAATGCGGTGTGTGCGTGTGTGTGTGTGTGTGTGTGTGTTGTCCTACTCCTAATTTATTATTAAGTTTATGATGTAAAATTTGTTAATCATTTCCTCAAAAAGCTTAATTCTTCTTCCTTTCAACACTGCACAACATTTCAGATAACTATCCTCTCTTCGACGATACTCAATATTGCCCTTTGTCTGCATTCAACGCTCGAGGCGTCTCTCTCTCTCTCTCTCTCTCTCTCTCTCTCTCTCTCTCTCTCTCTCTCTCTCTCTCTCTCTCTCTCTCTCTCTCTCTCTCTCTCTCTCTCTCTGTGTGTGTGTGTGTGTGTGTGTGTGTGTGTGTGTGTGTGTGTTGCAGTTTCTCAAATACTGACCTTGGCCCAATAAGATAGACAACGTCCATAAGGAGCTGTTCTCCAGATTCTGGAACCACTTGCTCAATTTCCTGTAGTTGAATTGGCGGTGAAGTATGATAAACGACGTCGCTACCATGAGAAGCAAGGTCAAGAATGTAAAAATCCAAACCTGTAACATACGTGTATTGTTACTTTTATACGTGACTTTTTCCTAGATTAAAATCAATCTTTATGGAGTACGCTATTCACTTATTGTGTGAACTAGGCAGAAACGGCTTAGTATGAGTCTGTCACAAAGATTTGATCTCCAAATTATCCTGTCTTCAATCCTTATCTATGGCATTTCATTTCAGGTTTCCTCTCCAGTCGTCTTATTGTTGCTGTGCAGGTTTAAGTACATAAAAATAAGCTTTGGCTTAGAACCTCACAATCTATAGGAGCCTCCAAAAACTACAGATCAAATTTTATAGTACTGAATATGTTGAATTGATTATCTTAAAATAAAAAATTGCAGATTAATGATGTATAATACTATATAGCTCAATTCCATGTGATGAATTACTCAAAATCAATGTCTGAGTGAAAATATAGGCTATTCATGGAATCATAAGTATTTACGACTGGTACTTTACTGCACTCTTATGGAGGAGGCAGTAGACACCTGCCGAAACGATAATTACTCCCAGTGAGGTCTAAAGCACTGGAACAGGGGGTGCTGTGAACTTATCATCAAAACCAGTTGTGACCTCACTGAACGTTTCCCTTTGTGTTTCATAACACAAGGGGGTAGTCACAGCCTGCCCTCTAAAGACAACCTCTTCCTCCACACAAAACTACATGCACCGTATTACACACACTTCCTTCACTCAAAATTACTACTAAATATGGCGACTCCTACACCCACCTCCGAGTCTCCTCCTGGGGAGGGGACCATAAAATTAATGTCCCCAGGTCGGACTACTCTTCTGGCATCGACCCTAAGTGTCTTGACACCCCCCTCACCTTTTTCTCCATTAACTTTTGCAACATTTGCGGTCTTCGATCTAATTTTCAATCTGTAGAACACCACCTGTCCTCCACTAAACCTCATCTTCTTTTCCTCACTTAAACACAGGTGTCTGAGGCAACTGACAGTAATCCCTTTTCTGTTCCCTCCTACTTTCTCTATCCTCATTTTCGTTCCAAAGCTGGATGTTGCGTCTATGTCCGCAACGACATAACTTGCTCTCGTGCCCACGCTCTTGAATCATCTGAGTTTTCTACCATCTGGCTTCGACTTCAGAGTCACTCTCTAACTAAATTTTTCTGTGCTGTATATCTCTCACCTAACTCCTCTGACTATAGAAAATTCTTTGACTACCTAACTTCCAAAGTGGAGCACATTCTGACTCTCTTTCCTTTTGCGGAGATCTCCATTCTTGGAGACTTCAATGTTCACCACCAGCTTTGGCTTTCCTCTCCTTTAACTGACCATCCTGGTGAACTTGCCTATAACCTTGCTATCCTACATGACCTTGAGCAACTCGTGCAACGCCCTACTCGTATTCCTGATCGTCTTGGAGATACGCCCAACATTCTTGACCTTTTCCTAATCTCTAATCCTTCTGCTAATGCTGTCACACTTTCTTCTCCGTTGGGTTCCTCCAATCACAATCTCATACCTGTATCTTGTCCTATCTCTCCAATTCCTCCACATGATCCTCCAAAGCGGAGGTGCCTTTGGCATTTTACCTCTGCTAGTTGGGGAGACCTGAGGAGCTATTATGCTGATTTTCCTTGGAATGATTACTGCTTCCGTGACAAAGACCCGTCTCTGTGTGCTGAGCGCCTAACAGAGGTGACAGTGTCTGGCATGGAGGCATACATTCCTCACTCTTTTTCTCGACCTAAACCTTCCAAACCCTGGTTTAACACAGCTTGCTCTCGAGCTATCCATGATAGAAAGGTGGCCCACAAAAGGTACTTGAGCCTTCCATCACCTGAGTCTCATGCGCTTTATATTTCTGCCCGAAATCATGCCAAGTCTGTTCTTCAACTTGCCAAAAACTCCTTCATTTATAGAAAGTGTCAAAATCTTTCTAGATATGACTCACCTTGAGACATCTGGCATCTAGCCAAAAACATATCTAACAACTTTACTTCTTCATCTTTCCCTACTTTAGCTCAACCGGATGCCACCAATGCCATCTCATCTATCTCTAAAGCTGAACTCTTCGCTCAAACCTTTGCTAATAAAGCTACCTTGGACGATTCCGGGCTTGTTCCTCCTTCTCCTCCCCCCTCTGACTACTTTATGCTACCTATTAAAATCCTTCGTAATGATGTTTTCCATGCCCTCGCTGGCCTAAACCCTCGGAAGGCTTATGGACCTGATGGGGTCGCTCCTATTGTTTTCCGAAACTGTGCCTCCGTGCTTGCACCTTGCCTAGTCAAACTCTTTCAACTCTGTCTATCTACATCTACCGTTCCTTCTTGCTGGAAGTTTGCCTACATTCAGCCTGTTCCTAAAAAGGGTGACCGTTCTAATCCTTCAAACTACCGCCCTATTGCTTTAATCTCCTGCTTATCTAAAGTTTTTGAATCTATTCTCAACAAGAAGATTCTTAAACACCTATCACTTCACAATCTTCTATCTGACCGCCAGTATGGCTTCCGCCAAGGCCGCTCTACTGGTGATCTTCTGGCGTTCCTTACTGAGTCTTGGTCATCCTCTTTTAGAGATTTTGGTGAAACTTTTGCTGTAGCCCTAGACATATCAAAAGCTTTTGATAGAGTCTGGCAAAAAGCTTTAATTTCCAAACTACCCTCTTATGGCATCTATCCTTCTCTCTGCAACTTCATCTCAAGTTTCCTTTCTAATCGTTCTATTGCTGCTGTGGTAGACGGTCACTGTTCTTCTCCTAAATCTATCAACAGTGGTGTTCCTCAAGGGTCTGTCCTATCACCCACTCTCTTCTTATTATTCATCAATGATCTTCTAAACCAAACTTCTTACCTTATCCACTCCTATGCTGATGATACCACCTTGCACTTTTCCACGGCTTTCCATAGACGACCAACCCTTCAGGAAGTACACAGCTCACGCAGGGAAGCCTCAGAACGCCTAACTTCTGATCTCTCTAAAATTTCTGATTGGGGCAAAGCAAACCATGTGTTGTTCAATGCCTCAAAATCTCAATTCCTCCACCTCTCAACTCGACACAACCTTCCAAATATCTATCCCCTCTTCTTCAATGACACTTAACTGTCCCCTTCTACACTAAACATTCTTGGTATATCCTTTACTAGTAATCTAAACTGGAAACTTCACATCTCCTCTCTAGCTAAAACAGCTTCTATGAAGTTAGGTGTTCTGAGCCGTCTCCGCCAGTTTTACTCACCTCCCCAACTGCTGACTCTATACAGGGGACTCATCCGCCCATGTATGGAGTATGCTTCACATGTTTGGGGAGGCTCCACTCATACAGCTCTTTTGAACAGGTGGAATCAAAAGCTTTTCGTCTTATCAACTCCTCTCCTCTGACTGACTGTCTTCAGCCTCTTTCTCATCGCCGCAATGTTGCCTCTCTTGCTCTCTTTTACCGCTATTTTCATGCTAACTGCTCTTCAGATCTCGCTAACTGCGTGCCTCCCCTGCTCCCGCGGCCTCGCTGCACAAGACTTGCTTCTTCCTCTCACCCCTATTCTGTCCACCTCTCTAATGCAAGAGTTAACCAGTATTCTCAGTCTTTCATCCCTTTCTCTGGTAAACTCTGGAACTCTCTTCCTGCCTCTGTATTTCCACCTGCCTATGACTTGAACTGTTTCAAGAGAGAGGTATCAAGACACTTATCCCATTCTTCTTTTGGCTACTGAATATGGACTTTCCGGGGACCGGCACTGGAGTGGGCTGTTTTGTTTGATTTTTGTTGCCCTTGGCCGCCTCCCTTCTACATAAAAAAAAAACTCATAACTATTTATGTGTTAATTGAATATATGCTAGTCAAATGTGAAAACTTATTCAAAGACTAATTGTTATCTATTTTGCGTATGCATCATGTCATGTGATCAGACTTTCAAGCACTTCTCAATACTTTATGAAAATTTATCATATCATGCTAGTCAAACTAAATTTCGTGATAAACCGTTACTAGACGAGCTCAACAAATTGGCGACACTAATTTCGTGATAACTTATAATATTAAATAGGGTAGATGTAGCACCACGCCAGTTGTAGGCAAACTGGCAACAGAAGGTAACACAGATTATCTTGAGCGTTAATGGTGCCTTGCAGGAGGTGCGGGGGGGGGTGTGGATTGACGACACTATTCAATTTTTTTCTTTTGTTCATAAGTATCCTTTGAATGTAGATAATGAATATTATATTCATATTTCCTTATGAAAAAAAAAATACAACTTTGTTCACAAATGTAGCAAATTTGAAGCAGTAGACTATCACTTCCGTACAAGCGGTACATGCTGGCTTCAGTAAGCTATAAAAGTGTTGTAAATTCCTATTTCTTAGAACATACGGTATTTGGAAGTTATCTATCATTATAAAATAATAAGAGCTAGGTGTTGATTCACTTCATAAATTCAAGAAAGCTAAATTCCAATTTTGATTCAAGATCAAAATTGTAGTTTGTACAAAACACGCCTGAATATTGAAATTAATTATTTGTTAATATCATTATTTTTTTTTCTTTAAGTAGTTCAGCTCTTTGTTCTTTTGCAGCATTTGTTAGCACGTTCATTAAAAATTTATCCCTTGAAAATATTAGAAAGTAGTTTGTGCCTGTTCCTTTGTTTGAGGCACGAGCCTTGCCATCAAACAAGCTGTTCATAACTATTCACTTAATCATAATATGCTTCAATTGCGTTTATACACACACACACACACACACACACACACACACACACACACACACACACACACACACACATACATATATATAGATAGATAGATATATATATATATACATATATATATATATATATATATATATATATATATATATATATATATATATATATATATATATACCCTCTTTAATGAAGAAAACATTTGATAGTGGATGCCAAAAATACAAGGAAGAAAGAAAGAAAGAAAACAGCAGAATGAAGACCAGTAGCCCCTTTTCTGACCCCTCATACTTTCTGTATACTCATTTTCGTTCCAAAGCTGGATGTTGTGTCTTGACTTGCTCTAATACTCACGCTCTTGAATCTTCCGAGTTTTCCATCATCTGGCTTCGACTTTAACTGTATAACTAAATAGATCTATGTTGTCTATTTCTCCAAGAACTCTTCTCAATATATGGAGAATCTTTTACCATATAATTTCCAAAGTGGAGTACATCATGTCTCTCTATCTTTTTGCAAGCATATCCATCCTTGGAGATTTCAATGTTCAACCCCAGCTTTGGTTTTCCTCTCGCTTCTCCAGCTTTCAACTTTGCTAATCCCCATGATCTAAAGAAATTAGTGCAAAGCCGTGCTCGTACTACTGACCGCCTTGTAGATACGCGTAACTTTCTTGATGCTTTCCTTATCTCTAATGTTTCTGTTTATGCTGTCTCTCTATCTCTCCTCCGATCACAATATCATATTTGTATCTTATCTTATTTCTCCAATCCTTCCTCAGGATCACACAAAGCTGTAGTCACTGTGGCATTTTGCCTCTGTCGATTGAAGGAGACCTGAGGAGATACTATGCTCATTTCCCCATTTCCCCTGCAATGATTACTGTTTCCGTATCAGAGACCAATCTTTGTGTGCGTAGCACATAACAGGTGAGATACTGTCTGGCATGGATACGTGCATTCCTCACTCTTTTTTTCAACCTAAATCTTCCGAATCTTGGTTTAACTCGGCAATTTTCGTGCTATACATGATAGAGAGGTTGCCCATAAAAGATACTTGAGCTTTCCACCATCTGAATCTCATGCGATTTATAATTCTTTCCGGAATCATGCTGTCTGTTTTTCAATTTGGTAAATACTTCTTCATTAATAGAATATGTCAAGAACATTATAACTCAAAACTTCCCTCGAGATCTCTGGCATCTTACCATCCATCCAATAACTTCATTTCTTCATCTTTATTTTCTTCATTTCATCCTAATGTCGCTATTGCCATCATATGTCTCTAAAATTTAATTTTTCTTTCAAATCCTTACTAATAACTCTACCTTGAATGATTCGGTGCTTGTACCTTCCTCAGACTATTTCATGCCTTCAATTAAGATTCTTTGCAATGATGTTTTCCATGCCCTAGCTGGCCTAAATCCTCGAAAGGATTAAGGACTTCATGGAAATTCTCATATTGTTCTCATAAACTGTGTCTCCGTGCTTACATCTTGCCTGGCAAACTCATCCAACTCTGCCTATCGACTTCTACCTTTCCTTCTTGCTGGACGTTTGCCTACATTCGACTGTTTCAAAAAAGGTTGACCGTGTTGACCGTTTTATTACTTCAAACTACCACCCTATAGCTTGAATTTCTTAATTGTTAGAATCTTTTTTATCTATCCTCAACAGGAAGATTCCTAAACACCTGTCACTTCACAACTTGGCTTCCGTCAAGGTCGCATCATCGGTGATCTGGCTTTTTTTCTATTGGATCTTGGTCATCCATTTTTGAGATTCTGATGATCCTTTTGGTGGTGCCTTAGATATACCAAAAGCTTTTGATATGGTCTGGCACAAAGCTTTGATCTCAAAACTGCCCTCTTCCTGTCCCGATTCTTCTCTCTGCAATTTCTTCTGAGGTTTCCTCTCCGGCTGTTCTCTTGCTGCTGTAGTAGATGGCCACACTTCTTTTCCAAAATCTATTAATATTGTTGTTCCTCAGGATTATGTCCTATCACCCACTCCTTTACTCTTATTCATTAATAATCTTTTAAACCAAGCTTCTTGCCCTATCCATTCATGCGCTGATTACACCACCCTACACTTTTTTCACGTCTTTTCCTAGACAACCAACCCTTCAGAAAGTTAGTAGACGTTGCAGGGATGTCACCAGAGGTGGCTGGCCTTAACATTCACCGTTGTCTGTTAAAACCCAACTTCAAGACAGCTATCTCCTTTTCTTCAATGACACTCAACTCTCCTCCTCTGCATTGAATATATTGATCTGCTTTTATTATTATTATTATTATTATTATTATTATTATTATTATTATTATTATTATCATTATTATTATTATTATTGTTATTATTATTATTATTATTATTATTATTATTATTATTATTATTATTATTATTATTATTATTATTGTTATTAATCTAACTGGAAACTTCACATTTCCTCTCTTATTAAAACTCCTATGAAGTTACGCGTTTTGAAGCGTCTCTGTCAGTTTTTCTCACCCCCCCAACTGCCCACTCTGCATAACAGCTTTGTTCGTCCAGGTATGGAATACTCTTCGTACGTATTGGGGAGGGGTTTCCACTCAAACAGATGAGATAGGGAAGAACTGAAAGCTTCTCGTCTCGTCAACTCCTCTCCTTTCATAAACTGTCTTCAGTCTTTTTCTCACCGCCGGAATGTTGTATCTCTTCATGTCTTCTATGGCCATTTTCATGCTAATTGCTGTACTGATTTTGTTAAATCCATGCCTACTCTCCTCCTGCGGCCTCGCTTCACAGGACACTTTTTTTATCACTTATTCTGTTAAACTCTGTAAGGTAAGAGTTAACCAGTGCTCTCACTCATTCATATAGAAATCTTTAGAACTTATGCGGAGTGAGTCACTGAACCTCCATATCACTCGTCGAGCCAGTGAGTTTCCGAGGTTTCGTGACCCCCGATGCTCCACACGACGCATCAAAGCTTGTGGCTGTTCGAGCTATCGGATGCAACGCCGCACCGCTGCCATATCAATGAGACAACAGCTCTCCACTATCGCAGCACACAGACTGAGCTCAGACACCATGCTACTAACACATGTCCTGAAGCCCTGTCTGTCTGCCACCTTTGCGTGGATTTTTTGTACGCCCATCTGGCCTATGGTATTATATAAATAAAGTTAGGGTTCCCATTGCCCCGTGAATTTTAGATTTGCTGGTCACTTCCTTGTCCTTAGCGGCAACAGGTGTCTGTTGCCACCGAGTCATATTGTCCTTCCTCTCTCACCTACGGAGGATCCGCCTCAGTGAGCGTGCTTTTGGGGTAAATTAACACCGTCCGGCCCCCCTAGAGTGGTTTGGCAGGACAATCTGACCTTAGGAAACTCCTCCCTGACCTCCTCCCACTTGCGTCCCCCCTCCATGCCGGACGGACTCTCCTTCCCTCCCCCTCCAAGGGGGAGGGCATTGATCGACGACCCCTGACTGCCTGACCGAATATTGACCGCAGTAAAGCGACATATGTGACTCTACATTCGAAGACTGCCACCCGCCTCTCAACAGTTAATTCTTTTATAATAAAGAAAGTCATTGACTGTAATACTGGTAATGTTGTCAATGTTAAAAAAAACTTGCCAGTGGTGACTTACTTGTGCAGACTCTTAACGTAAGTCAAGTTAAATCATTCTTGAAGCTCGGGGTCATCCATGACATCGAGATCGAGGCTTTCATTCCAGTGTCTATGAACTCGTGTCGGAGAGTTGCCTCCCACCGCGATTTTGTGGATATGGATGAGGCCGAGATTACTGATTGCATGGCTGACCAGGATGTAATTGAAGCTCGTAAGATAACTAAGAATGTTGACGGCACCAGAAGGAGCACAGCATCTGTTATTTTAACTTTCAGTGCTGCTAAATTGTCGGATAGAGTTCATGTAGGATATGAGTTGGTCTCCGTTCGTCCCTACATTCCGAATCCTCCCGGTTGCTTCAATTGTCAAGTTTATGGTCATCATGGAAATGCTTGTCGGTCTTCCCACGCCTACTGCGGTAGATGCTCAGATGAGGGACATTCTGCAGACCAATGTCTTGTTCAAAAGTGCCGTAACTGTGAGGGTGCTCATTCCACTTTCTCGCGCGATTGCCCCGCGTGGAAATTGGAAAAAGATATCTGCACAGTGAAAGCTACCGAAGGGATTTCTTACTATGAAACAAGGATGAGAGTGAAGCAGACGCAGTCCGCTCCTGCTTCAAACGCTTCTTATGCTTCAGCAGTAAGGGCTCCTCCCAAGATGTGCAGTATTGGTATTCAGACCGACCCGTTGCCTGCCTCATCTACCTCCACAGTTTCCCCTTCAACCTCTGCCTCATCACCTGATAAAACTACATCCACTTCAACTAAAACTTCTACTGCTATCACTTCCTCTGCTCCATATCTGTCCGCTATCTCTCGTGCTCCCAGTAAGAGTGAAAAGACTGACAAGTCTGATAAACTAAATTTAACAAAACTTGAACGCACTCGCCCTTCTCATGTCGTCGCAGCTCCCGCGCCCTCGAGGAGGAGTTCTTACGCTCGCTCCCTCTCGACGAGCTCCTGAGAGTTAACGATTGATGACCCATTGGATGTCACCACTAGTAAGGGCCAGGAGAGGTCCCCCGGCAGCTCCTCAGAGCGCAAAAGGACTAAGAAACACGGCCGCCACCTCCACTCTTAAGCCATAATGTTCAAGGTGTTGTAATGAAACTGCAGAAGTATTCGGAATAAAGATTCATATTTGTCACTTTTAGGAAACATACACAGGCCGTCTGTTATTTGTCTACAGGAGACGAGACTGCAGGATCAGCCTGATCCTACAGTGCTAAAACACTACCATCCGTATAGAAGATATGAGGGACACGGCGTTGCCATATACATACATAAAACACTAACACAAACAGAAGTGACGTTGAATACACCCTTGGAAGCTGTCGCGTGCAGGGTGAGATTCAACAACACGTATCTGGCTATATGTTCCCTCTACTTGCCTCCCAATACCCCCATTGTTGATGACGACATTACATCAATGATTAGCTAGCTCCCGGGCAACAGGCTAGTACTGTGCGACTTTAACGCCCATCAACAACAATGGGGAAGTGAGAGGTCAAGTGTACGTGGGGAGCAGATAGTTGACATTATGTTGCAGACAAACCTCCATCTTCTGAACGATGGAAGTGCGACCCTTGTAGATGATCGTGTAGTGTGCATTTTAATCTAGTTTGTGTGCCCTCAAATTCCACCATTCTCTACTCACGTTCTCTATTTACTCTCATATTTCAAGGGTAACTTTCTTTACACATTTTACTTGCTCTACCTATGAAACACCGATTATTTCTACTTCACACCTTCTTTTCACAAACAAACACATACATCGGCTGTGTCTCTCTTACATACACATCTTTCACACACACAGAAAACATACACGCACTTTATGTATATACGTGTATATATTTTGTTACTGTAAATTGTGGTTGCGTTGCAGCGCACAGTGACCTGCAAGTTGTTTTGCCAAATAAACAAAGAGAGAATGGCAGTTAAACTGTCGTTTCCGTTTCCCTTAAGAGAAGTCAATATCGCCCATAAGACATTATGGGTTTGGGATTATAACGGGAAAACCTCTCAGGCTAGCAGTCCCTTAACGGACTAAACACGGCGTATCCGTCCAGTGTACGTTTGTGGACTCTAGCCCTTACTGAGAGAGGCGCCAGGGCAGGGCTGGTAAGACCGTCACTTGTGCCGGTTTTAATTAAGTTCACTCCGGGGTCACCAGTTAAAACCGGCACAAGTGACGGTCTTGCCACACCTGCCACACCTGCCACCGTCTCGTGCACCTCGAAGTTTCGTTTCTCCTCCCTCGAAACTAGGGGAGGAGTACTGTAGTGTGCATTTTAATCTAGTTTGTGTGCCCTCAAATTCCACCATTCTCTACTCACGTTCTCTATTTACTCTCATATTTCAAGGGTAACTTTCTTTACACATTTTATTTTCTCTACCTATGAAACACCGATTATTTCTACTTCACACCTTCTTTTCACAAACAAACACATACATCGGCTGTGTCTCTCTTACATACACATCTTTCACACACACAGAAAACATACACGCACTTTATGTATATATGTGTATATATTTTGTTACTGTAAATTGTGGGTGTGTTGCAGCGCACAGTGACCTGCGAGTTGTTTTGCCAAATAAAGAGAGAGAGAATGGCAGTTAAACTGTCGTTTCCGTTTCCCTTAAGAGAAGGCAATATCGCCCATAAGACATTATGGGTTTGGGATCATAACGGGAAAACCTCTCAGGCTAGCAATCCCTTAACGGACTAAACACGGCGTATCCGTCCAGGATACGTTTGTGGACTCTAGCCCTTACTGAGAGAGGCGCCAGGGCAGGGCTGGTAAAACCGTCACTTGTGCCGGTTTTAACCGGACCGGTAACGCGTCTGCCATTGATCTGTCATTGTTATCGCCAGGTATACTCCCTGACTTCTCCTGGGAAGTCATCGACGACTCCCACGGAAGTGACCATCTACCCATCTGCATCTCTTACTCACGCGACATCCCGCCCACCCCCCGCACTCCCAAGTTCAACTTTAAGAGAGCAGATTGGGAAACCTTCCGTGGGATTGCCGACGTAGATATATCTGGCGAGGACATTGACACGATGGTCAGCAACGCAACACGATCCATATTACACGCCGCCGAGGCTTGTATTCCGAAAACTTCTACAGTTCACACTAAGCATGGAGTTTCATGGTGGACAACGGATTGCCGACAAGCACTTCGTGAGCGTAATGGGTGATATAGACATTTCAGCCAGCAGCCCAGTCAAGCAAACTTCATAGCCTATAAAAAGGCAAGGGCTCAGGCAAGGAAAGTCATCCGCAATGCAAAAACTGACTCATTCAGACAATTCATTTCATCTGTGAACCACACCACACCCCTGTCAAAAGTGTGGCAAACAATAAACATATTTAATAATAAAAAACCATACATCCCAATAATTACTCTAAACATAAATAACCAAATAACTGACAACAAACAAGAAATAGCAAATGCAATAGCCCACCATTTTTATCAGGCAAGCAGTTCCGCCTACTATACCCCTGCCTTCCTCCCCCGCAAGGAGGAGGCAGAACTCTCAGTCCCAAACTTTGCCACGGGAGGCGTAAACTCGGACTACAACACAGAGTTTACGTTGGATGAACTCCTTCTTGCCCTGAAATACTGTAAAGGCTCCAGTCCAGGTCCAGATAATATTTCATATATTATGTTACAGCATCTCGGCCACCATTCCATCACTAAATTATTATTGCTCTACAACAAAATATGGACCACACACACATTTCCTAAGTCTTGGGGCTTTGCACATACCATCCCAATCCCCAAAAAGACTGGACGCCTTACGGACCCCAGTGCGTTTCGCCCTATTGCGCTCACGAGCTGTCTATGTAAGGTCATGGAACGTATGGTAAAGCGAAGGCTGCTTTTTGTTTTAGAAGCGAAGGGTTTGTTAGGTGATGAGCAGTCGGGGTTTCGGAAGTACCGAAGCACGATGGATCACCTAACACACCTGGAGCATTGCATTTCAGAGGCATTTGCCAAAAAAGAATTCATGATAGGGGTGTTCCTAGACATCCACAAAGCCTTCGACATGACATGGCGACACGGTATCCTTATGAAACTCTACGCTCATGGCTTCAGAGGTAACTTGCCCATTTTTGTTTATAATTTCCTACAGGACAGAACATTCTCTGTCAAGCTTCCTGGTAACGTAATCTCGGACGTTTTCGTCCAGGAGAACGGGGTGCCGCAGGGTAGTGTTCTTAGTCCTATATTATTTTGTATTATGATTAATGATATTCTGTCCACAACTCCCGTCCCCAGGAATCTTAAATACTCACTGTACGCTGACGACTGTGCGTTATGGCACTCCTCGCCTAACGCTCAGTTCTCAGCGAGGCGGATTCAAGACGCTCTTGATTCCGTTCAGCATTGGGCCTCTTTGTGGGGATTTAAGTTTTCCGTTGCTAAGTGTATCGGTGTTGTTTTTACTAGACGTGACGTACCTTCAAGGCCAGCCGATACCATTTCAAAATTCAGTCAAATTCTTGGGTCTGAATTTTGACAGCAGACTCAATTGGAAGACCCACATTAATGAATTACTTATCCGTTGCCATAAAAAAAAATCAGTGTCCTCAAATACCTCCGTGGTACTTCATGGGGAACAGACAGAAAATCTTTATTAATGGTGTACAAGTCCTTAATTCGTTCTCATTTAGTGTATGGCTCACCGGTATATAGGGTCTGGGTCGGAACCAACATTGAGGAGGTTGGATGTTTTACAGAATGAATGTGTGAGAATGTGTCTTGAGGCCCTGCGCTGCACTCGTGTGGCGAGGATGGAGGTTGAGGCCAACAAACCACCGCTGCAACACCGTCGCGATGCCCTCTTACTATCTTATAGGATAAAATCCGCCCGCAAAGCTCCCCTCGGCAACGCAGCAAGCAAGATCATCTGGCAGCACGACCACCTCTACACTGCGGTCCACCGTCCAGTCTCTGACTGTTCAGACTTAACGCTCTATGCCAACAAACGGGCGTGAGACTGGACGATGCGGACCGCTTCGTGCTGCCCACCCTTCCCCCATGGAATAAACAAGAAACATCAATCAACACATCATGGATAAGGGGGAAGAAGGCTGTTGTTGCCGAGGCTGAAATTCATCAATGCTTCCAAGCCCTCATCGCTGGCCTCCCTCCTTCTCTACAAATATATACTGACAGCTCCAAGACGGATGAATGTGTGGGTGCAAGTGTGTGGTCGTGTGAATGTGCCCTCCAGTTCCGGCTGCCGACTCATACATCGGTCTTTTCCGCTGAAATTTTCGCAATTGACAAAGCCATAGATTATGCTTTAAATTCATCTCATCATTCAATTATTATTTTTTCGGACTCTATGTCAGCCCTTCTGGCAATAGAGTCCGGCCGTACTGATACAAATGAAATCCAGGGCAACATCATTAATAAATTAAATTCAAGTCGTAAATCCTTCTCACTGATTTAGGTAACTGGACATTCCAATATTCACGGGAATGAACAGGCTGACATGCTAGCTCGGTCTGCCGCAGAGCTCGAGGGAGCGTGGAACTTCCGTCGGGATCTGCAGTCATGTGTCTCAGTTGTTAAATCATCAGCGAAACTCCTGTGGCAGAGTCACTGGGACAACCTCCACCTACATACCATCAAACCCATCCTAGGCGAGTGGGCTTCCTCCAATCGCCCGACAAGGCGGGAGGAGGTTGTCCTCGCACGCCTCAGGATGGGCTGCACCCTTCCCACCCACATGCTCCCCTATATAGCCAACGCTTTCCCACCACAATGTTCTGTATGTAATGTCGCCCTCTCTGTCGAGCACATCCTGCTTCACTGTGTGCGTTATCGTGAGGAGAGGCGGCCCTTGGCGGCGTATTGCCGGAGTCGCGGCCTCACGCTAACGCAGACCACACTTCTGGGTGACGAACACCCGGATGTGGTCGATAGACTGATGATTTACCTGACTGAGACCAACTTAATCATAGAGTTGTGATTTATGTGTATATATACTGTATGATGCACTGTGTACATTTTTCACATCAATATATATATATGTAAATAAAAGTATGAAAGTGTGTATGAATTCTATTTAGCGTGTTTTGATGTAAATGTTTTCCACCGTTTGTTTATTGCTATTTATTTTTATTTATTTTATTTATTTTTTATTCATTTATTTATTTACCTATTTTTTTATTGTTATTATTATATATTTTTTAATAAAAGCAATACGTAGTAATACTACGTAGTCACTGTGTGTTTGTGTGTTCCCTCCCCCCCCTTCCCTGCCTTGACAAAGGACAATAGCTTTGCAGTAGGAATAGGTACCCTGTGTGAATGAAGTGTGTGTGAAAGTGTGACTGTTGTTGTTGTTGTTGTTGTTGTTGTTGTTGTTGTTGTTGTTGTTGCTGTTGTTGTTGTTGTTGTTGTTTTCTTTATGTTATTATATAAATAAAAAGGAAAAAAAAATATATATAAATAAAATAAAAAATTTAAAAAATAACAATAAAACACAAATAAATTAAACAAAAAATGCACTTGTATATAATCAAACAAATACACAACATTTTAAAGAAATGGCCTAATACCCATGTTTGGGTGATGGCAAAAAAAAAAAAAAAAAAACGCCACTATTCCAGCCACACCAGCTACTATCTTACTTATACCTGTATATAATTTGCACTGTTGCATACATCGACACTGGTATAATTAAACTCCTGCATCGTCGCCATGTTTACCTTTACTCTTTACAAAACTTACTATATGTTTCTGTATTTCTAACTTCCTACTATTTAACTTTATTCAAGAAGGAAGTTTAAAGATATTTATATATTTACTTTGGAAACGTTTCTCGGACCCACAAGGGGACAGGCAAATCTATTGTTTTATTTCACCCTTGGTCAGCTTCCTCTTCTCAGATTAAAAAGACCAACACAAAAAAAGGTTAAAACTTGGCATTTTATCTAAGTAACGGATAATGATTTACAAAGCCCAAAGAGAACATCAACATCCAAAACAAAAACACCCCATTATCTTTGACACTGCGACTATAAAGTTTGGAACCTCAATTGATACGAATATTAGATCTGACCCCAATGTGAGCAGTGTTGCTATTAGAGAACTTTACTGAAGGAATGTGCTTGAGAGTGTTATGATAAGCACATTGGGAGAATATATGGCGGTTATGGTAGTAGAATATCTAAGTAATGATTGTAAAGTTGATTTCAATATATATATATATATATATATATATATATATATATA
>CM035206.1:2891578-2908723 GCA_020233015.1 Callinectes sapidus | reverse complement strand
TATATATATATATATATATATATATATATTTGGGTAGGAGGCCATTCTGTATACATGTTTTGTTAAAGTATACAGAAGTAACTGCATCATTGAGTTTGTAAGCAGTTTTCTCTATCCTTTGGATGAGAGAACGTAGGTTTTGATTGAGTGAGTTTAGGAGATTTCCAAAGTCCATTAGAATTTTCTTTTTGTAACAACTGGGGGTGTTGTTTGTCTTCTCAAGATATCTTTCGGTCTTTCTTGCACCATCTTCAGGAGAGGTGTGCCCTCAACCGCTGGTTAATAGCTCTTTCAAAAGTCTTGCCGAGAACTTCCAACAAGCTTATGGGGCGGTAGCTTTCTGGGAGGTGTGGGTTTTTTCCGAGATTGGGGATGAGAGTTATATTAGATTTCTTGAAATTTTTTGGAAAGTACCCGGAAGCAAGTAAAGCGTTGAAAATCTTTGTCAGGTTATGGTCTCAGGGGGTAAGTTTCTGACCATATGCCAGGTTATGCCTGAGGGCATGTCGCGCGTCGTGGGGTGTGCCTGCGCAACCTCGAGACATCCTCCTCCTCAATAGGTGAAATACGGTATTGGTGTGGGTCCAGGCGTGTTAGTTGGATGTTGTTGTGTGGTTTTAGGTCTTTATGGTTTTCCTGTACGTGTTCTGTGATGTAGTTTATGTGTGTGACACTGGGCTCGTGTGAGTGTGGGTCTGAAAGGTGTCACTCCAGTGCTGTCGAAAGACATCAGTCACCTGTGCTGGGCCAGTGATGCGCACTCCGTCCACTGCAAGGTAGTCAAAGCTCTCACGCTGGTATCCCCTCAGCCTGTGGATCATCCGCCAGAACTGAGTGGGATTGCGGCAGCGGGTTCCGTGTAGACGGGAGACTAGACTTTTCCAATGGGCGTTGTGATCATCTTGAAGACTGTTAATAATATGTCTGTCAAGAATGTGTAAGTCTCGGAAGATTAGTATGTGGTTATTCATGTTTGTCAGGAAACGTGTTCTATAGCAGGTTAGTAGTCGTTGTGTACGTATAGAGGGTCTGAAGTCTATGTGTATTTTGTGTTATCGTTTTGGTGTGTGTCTGTCAACTGCTGCGAGTATATCGTCTTGTAGTCGCTCGAGGGCACTGTCTATTTCTGTGTAGTGTTTCCCGTCGAGATGTGTTGGTGGGTGCATGTTTATAAGTGTGTTTTTGAAGTCGTCCCAGTTTGTCAAGTGGTAGTCAGGGGTGGGTGGGGAAGGGAATGATTTTGGGTTGCAGGATATCTTTAGGATGACGGGAAGGTGGTCTGAGCCGCAGAGCGGGCCCTGGGAGATATGGTGGTTGAAGGGTAAGGTTTGTCGGTTAGAAAGGATGAGGTCTGGTCTTCCTGTTCTATTGTGTGTGAAGCAGGTTGGAAAGTCTGTTCCAAGGAAACGGAGACGTTTTAGTTGTGTTAGTTGGAGGAGGTCCTGTGCGTGTCTGTTGCTGTTGTTGTGTCTGAAGGCTGTATGTTGTGCGTTGAGGTCAGCCAGGATATAGACTGGTATATTGATGTGATTGAAAAGTGTGTTAAGACTTGTGAGGGGGAGCCCAGTGCTAGGTCTACAGTATGTCGTGGCAACAAGAAGGGGTCCATGTTGGGTGTGTATCTTGGTTGCCAGAAAGTGAGCTGAGGGCTAATCTGTTATGTGTGTGTGTCTCAGAGTGGCGCTGTTTATATGCGCCAGGGGTGGATGTAGGACGGACTCGGCGTGGGCGAGTGCGTGGACCAATCACAGTGCGCGCTGGTCTTCCTTGGAGTTAGTAGCATTCCTGTGCTGTGACGGTAGACAGGATGCGGAGAGCAGCTGAATGTTGATTGAAGGTTTCATGGTGTTAATGTAGACCGATTCAGCCATTCTAAATAGGGTTACGTCTTTTTCGTTATAAAGTGTAGTGATGTTTTCTTCAATGTATTTGCGGGAGATAGATGTAGTATGCTTGGCGAAGTAATGGCGCTCGATGGCTCCGTCTTGTAGATGAGCTGTGATGCGTTTTGAGAGAGTGGTGATGGTAGACCCAATGTACAAGGAAGGTCGGAGACTGTAGTCGCCATTCTTGCATATAAACTTGTATACGAGGCTCACATCTTGTAGCGGGGAAATAGGGGGAGGAAGTTTTTCTTTATGATGTGGCTTGATGTGAGTCTAGTCTTGTAGTAAATGGTGAGTTTGAGCTCTACAGTGGGCTCGACGGGTTTGACGTTAGCTTGTATGATTTTCTCGAGTGATTTTTCGTCGGCTTTGTAAGATGAAGACATATGGTTTTTGTAGTAGAGATTGATGTCTTGGGAGGTGTCTCGCTTGAGTGACGTAGTTGTTCATACGATGTCTGATAACATCGTCTACCTCATCTTTTGAATAACCATTGTTGGTGAGGATCTGGGAGATTCTTTTGAGTTCTTTGTCTGTGGTGGTCCATTGTTAGGGTCACCATGAATTCCTTAATGTACCGTGAAATATTCCCGTTTTCTTTTGTGATTAATATTATTGTTAAATGTTTTAACATCAATGATTTAAGTTGTGTATAATGTACTTTTACTTCAGTTATTATTGTGTTTATTATTTTGTATTCACTAACTGAGAGGAGAGTGTATTAAGAGAATTTGTAAGGAGTTGCGTCATGTTATGTCATGATACGAGTCTGTGACGGGTCGAGTTAATGTAGTTCCTTTTATATTTCTTATAGTGTGTAACATTTGTATTGTAAGTGTGTACATATATAGGGATATTGAAATTGTAATTCCCGCTGGGGTTGAGGGGATTGTAATCTACCCTTGACGGAAGAGAGGCGAGGTGCTAATGATGTAATGTATCAAGGAGCGGCGGAGGCAAAAAAAAAGGAGAGCTGACCGAGGTGACTAGCCAGGAGGAAGCCGAGGGAGATGGGTGTGGTGAGGTTATTGTGGTACCTTTTTGTGCATTTTTAGTTATATATATGGTGATTTTGAGTGTGTAGGTGAACTTGAGGTGTTGTTTTGGGGTTGTGGAGTATTGGGTGAATTATTGTGAACTGGGAATTGTGTTTTGTGGTGATTTTATCGGGTGAGGTGAGGGGCTCCACTTGGCTAGCCCAGGGAGGGGATATATTGTGTTGGAGGTGATAATTTACTTTGTATTTTGTTAATATAAGTATAGTTTAAGGTAAACATTTTTTTTTATTGTGGTGTTACCTATTGAAATAAGGGGACAGGTAAGAGATTTGGAGAGGAGGAAGATCCGTACAGCCTGTGATGCATCCCTAGTTTCGTCTAGTAAGTGTGCTATCGTCCTTATAAGGTACTTACAGTATTCTGCTGTCTACCATTATAAGTAGGGGCCGTAACACCATGAAGAGCAGTGATTTAAGGCACGCTTCACAAAGGAGTTCATGACACTACGGCGGTATGTATCAGGGCATTCGCTGGCGGCGTTGAGGCAGAATCCAGGGTTTGTGGATTTAATGAAGACCTCCGTCGAGAAACTGTTTTCGTGGCGGTGTACCTGTACGTCGAGAAATGAGAGTTGCTGGTCTTTCTCTATCTCATGTGTAAAGTTGAGAGCAGAATTGTTCTTAAAAATGTCCATGAGTTGCATGACGTGTTCTTCACTGGAGGCGTTGATGAAGATGTCATCAATGTAACGTGTGTAAATTGGTGGTTTCAGGTCAGGATGTTGAGTGAAGATTTTCTCTTCTAGCGAGCCCATGTACAAATTGGCAAAGAGCACACCTATAGATGAACCCATGGCGACTCCGTCAACTTGCACGTACATTTCTCCATCAGGGCCGTAAAACGGGACTTCTTTGATGCAGTAGTGAGTTCTCTTGAATAGGGAAGGGGGCTTTATTGGAGTGATACAGTTTTTTGCAGATAAGATCAATGGTTTCGTCGACTGGAAGATTAGTGAAGAGGGATTCGATGTCCATTGAAGCGATGAGACTTAAAGGCCTTGATCCTCTGAGAATGTCAAGGAATTCTTGCGATGACTTGATGCTATGTGATGCAGAGGTGAACGGAGGGAGGATGTTGTTAAGACACTTGCCAAAGTTGTAAGTAACGGCGGGGATTTGACTGATAATGGGTCGGAGAGGGTTGCCGCGTTTGTGGGTCTTCCCTTTTCCATAGGTGTATCCCAGCTTGTGATCGCCTTCGATGAGTGGTAGTTTGATGCAGTTTGGAGTCTTGTTGTTTTGACGGATGATACGATTAAGCCTGGTCTTGATGTCGTTCGTGGGGTTCTTAGTAATGGGCTTGAACTTGGTGTGGTCATGTAGAATAGTCTTCATCTTGCCCATATATTCCTCTTTATCTAGGATGACAAATATGGGAGATTTGTCAGCTTTTCTTATTACAATTTCTTCATTTTCTTTCAGTTCCTTGGCTGCTGCTTTAAGTTCTGGAGTGAGGAGTAAGCTGTGATCTAGTTGTATTAGCTTCTCTGATGAATTCCGCTTGAAGGTCGGGGGAAGTGGTGACTTTTTTGTTCTTTTATAGTTGTTGAATATTGTCCAGAGGAATTTCTAGTTCAATGCGCTTGGCGTGAGGTTTGGGTTCACTGATGCAATGGGAGTTTACTCAAAGGTATAAGAAATCTTTTTGTGTGGTTGTAAGCCCTGCACTGCTCAGATTGATGAACTGGTCGAACTTTCGGGGGACGTCTATAGGTCCTCCGTATAAGGCTGGTGAGGCTGGCTAATCCATCGTTGATTTTATTGCGCAGATTTTCAGGGATAGTTGAGTTATTCCACTAATGTTGTACGTCTTGCAGTGCTCTCTCATGTTCAGCAGATATTCCCTCCTTTTTCTTTAATTCTTCTTTTAGGTAACGTGTCCTTTCTTCTTCAGTGATTTTCTTGCTGTAGGCCTTTCGACAGTAGGTATATTTGGATAGGAGGACATTCTGTATACATGTTTTGTTAAAGTCTACAGCATTAACTGCAATATTGAGTTTGTGAGCAGTTTTCTCTATCCTTCGGATGAGAGAACGTAAGTTCTGATTGAGTGAGTTTAGGTGATTTCCAAAGTCCATTAGAATTCTCTTATTGTAACAACTGGGGGTGTTGTTTGTCTTCTCAATATATCTTTCGGTCTCTCTTGGACCATCTTCAGGAGAGGATTGAAGGACATGGTAGTAGTAGTAAATTTTTGCTGAAAGAATGCCAGCAGAGCTATATAGAGCCCTCAAAGAAAAACGAGTCGTGTGTGATTTCTTATGTCTTACTTAGGGGGAGGAGTAATCTTGACCAGCTCTACAATACTGGTGATGGACATGTTTGCCAGCAGGCGTGCTGCAGTTTCTCTTGATGCTGGGCCTGTGAGGGATATTGTTTACGTTCCTCCTGAGTGTGTCTGTTTTGGGACATTCAAGGCTGTAGTGTAGAAGCGGTCTGGTTGTTATTTTACTACAATGGAAACATTCTGGTGGCTCTATGTTTTTTATAATTTCACAGGGTGAAGGATAGCCTAAGCGGAGTCTATGGATGTTTCTGTGTATCTAAGGGTAGGTCAGGTGATAGGTCTATCTTCTTAAGGCTAGTAGCCTGGGCATGCCAGGGTGCAGTCAGTGATAGATCCTTTATCAACCTTTTGTTTGTGGTCCTTTTTTTCTGGCAGACATGATGTTCTTTGATGTCTGTTGTTTGATGATGGAGAGGCTCTTGGGGAGCTCGATGTCGATGGCAGGTCAACAAGCTGCTTCCTTGGCGATGGTATCAGCCTTCTCGTTCCCTTTGATCCCAATGTGACTTGGGATCCAAATGAAGCTTAGATGAATGCCTTCCTCTTGTAAGGTGTGTAGTATGCTGTGTATGTGAGTGAGCAACTGTCGATTGTCTGTAGGTGAGGAATTCTTTAGTACTTGGAGAGCAGATTTGGAGTCAGTGGCAATGAGGGCGCTACAGGTAGATGGCTGGAGACGTGCTCAAGAGACCCTCTTATTGTAACCAGTTCTGTCTAGAGGGAGCATGCGCCGTTGGAAACTCTCCATTTATTTGACGCACCTTCAGAGACGAATGCTGCTCCAGCAGCTCCTGTAATTGGATCTACGGACCCATCTGTGTAGAGAGTAGTGTCATGTCTTAGCGTGAGGAGTGTGAGGTGACTGAGAGCAGTTTCCCTGAGAGCTGGAGCGATATGTTGTACATTGGGGGTAGTTAGCCAGTCGTCGTGAATTCACAGTGTGGTAGGGCACCAAGGAGGAGGGTGTGTGTATTGTGGTTGTGTTTTGTGTCATGTGCATGTAGAATGTGAGTCATGTTTAGCGCAGTGAGTGTGTTAGCAGCATTGCGTGCCCATGTCTTCTTAGTGAAGAGGTTTGGGTCTTGTCGTCCGGCAACAATGACTCTATTTGGTGTAGTGTGTTGCCTGTCAGAGTCATCCTGGCAAGGAGGCCTGTGGTTAGCTGTTGTATTCTGTGGAGGACAGAGGGCAAATTTGGCTCCTCACGAAGGTTGCAGATTTTCGTCCACTTGGGAGCAGAAATCAATCAATCATCAATCATGGGGGGCATACGCCAGGGGGCGCGTTGCCTCGCCTACCCTACGGCGCCACTCCTGGCGGTCAGGCCTCGCGAGTCTCCATGCAGGCTCCCTTCCTATACCGAGTAACTCCCAGCAGGAGGCATCGACTTGCCGCAGCCAAGAGTTCTGTGGGCGTCCCCTAGGCCTAGGTTGGGTTGTCCCTTACAGAAACAACCCGATAAGCAGGGTCGGCTTCCGGGTATCGCGCCACATGCCCATATAGCCGCAGTTGGCGCTGACGGACTATGTTAGTAATAGGCCTCGAATCGGTCTCCTGGAACAATCGCTGATTTGACACAAAGTCATACCAGCGGTATCCCATGATCCTGCGAGGGCATCTAGTACCAAAGACATCAATTCGCCTCTTCAGGTCGGTGTTCAGCGTCCATGTCTCACAACCATAGAGTAAGACAGGGATCACCAGCGACTTGAAGATCCGAATCTTTGTCCGTCTGCACAGGTATCGATAATGCCAAATACTCGTGTTGAGCGAATCTATAACGCCGTGGGCCAGGCCACTCCGCCGTGTGACTTCTTGGCTCGACCCACCATCGTTATGTACTACACTACCAAGATATGTGAAGTTTTTCAAGATCTCAATGTCCTCGCCACACGCATGGACAGACTGTACTGTTTCATCCAGCACGCCTCCAAACACCTGGACCTTGGTCTTGGCCCAGGAAACCTTAAGTCCCAAGGGCTTCACCTCCTCGTGCAGTGCCTCTAGAGCCATTACCAGAACCTCCAGTGACTCAGCGAAGATTGCTGCATCATCAGCAAAAACAAGATCTGTAATCTTGGTGTTGCCGACAGATGCTCCACAATGACTTTGTTCCACAACTCTGCCTAGTACCCAATCCATGCATGTGTTGAAAAGTGATGGAGCAAGCACACAGCCCTGCCTCACACCTGTATTCACAGGGAAGAAGCTGGACACGCCTCCTCCACACTTCACAGCACTTACAGTCCCGGAGTACAGGCCAGTTAATAGACCAATAATCCTTGCAGGAATCCCACGGAGACGCAGAAGATCCCAGAGTGTCTCTCGATGCACTGAGTCAAACGCCTTCTTGAGATCGACATAGGCTGCAAGCATTCCCTGTCGAAACTCACGACGGCGCTCCACCAGTACGCGAAGCGCTAGGATACGGTCAGTTGTTGACTTACCGGGCGTGAACCCTGACTGTTCAGGTCTCTGATGCTTCAGCAGGTGAGTGCGGATCCGTGTCAGCAGCAAATGGGCAAGCACCTTGCCTGGTACGCTGAGCAGCGTTATTCCACGGTAGTTGCTGCAGTCTTGACGGTCCCCTTTCCCCTTCCAGATAGGGACGACCAACCCCTTCTTCCAGTCAGGGGGAATGGTACCTGAATGCCATACAGCAGTCAAGACAGCATGCAACCCACGGATCATGGCTTCACCCCCAGCTTTGAGCAGCTCCGCACTGATGTTGCAGATGCCAGCTGCCTTTCCACCCCTCAACTTTGCCACAGCCTCTTTGACATCGCCAATGGAGGGTGCAGTTTCGTCAATGGGTGGATCAGCATCCAGCGTCTGCAACCCTGCAGTCCGGAGCTGTCCGCTTGGAGGATCCACCGTGAACAGCTTCTCAAAGTACTCAGCCCAACGAGCCATCTGCCAATCTGCGTCCGATACGAGGCAACCATCTGCTGTTCGGATAGCACTCACCTGAGAAGTAGACTTGGAGCGGAGTTTCTTCAGAGCTCGATAGGCAGGTCTGAGGTCATTAGCATTTAAATGACACTCGACATCCTCAGCGAGACCCCTGACGTACCTCTCCTTGTCTCTTCTCAGAAGAGTTCTAGTCCTACGTGACAGAGCCCTGTACTGGTCATGGTCCCCAGCAAGTCTGGCAGCGCGGCTCTCCTCAATACTTTCCAGCGTCTCTACCGAGGTGAAGCCACTCCGTGACCTCGGGCGCTCCCCAATGCATTCCTTGGCAGCCTCAAGAGTCTCACGTTTGAAGGTATCCCATAGCTCCTCAGGGTCCTCAAGGGTGTCGAGCACTCCAAACCGATTGGAGACAGTCACTGCATACTCTTGGGCACATGTCCAGTCCTTCAGCTTCTCAAGATGAAACACAGTGTGGTTGCGTCTTGGAGGCTTTCTGGACTTAATATGAAGCTTGAGTGAAGCAACAACAAGCCTGTGATCGGTCGCAAAGAACTCGGCCCTCCGAAAAATCCTGCAGTTCTGGAGGATCCTCCAACGAGTACTGACAAGGACATGATCGATCTCCTTCGCTACCCCTCCGGAATTGCTATACCAAGTCCAGCGGTGCAGCGCTGGTCTCTGATACCAGGAACCCGCAACTCTCAGCCTTCTGGATCTTGCAAAATTCAGAAGGAAAGAGCTGTTGTCATTCCTGGTACCAGAACCATGGGGACCAACACATATTTCATAGCCAGCCCTTTCAGTGCCAGTGACAGCATTAAAGTCGCCCAGGACAATGAGTGCATCACGACGGGGACACTGGTCCAGTACAGAGTCGAGTTTGGCATAGAACATCTCCTTCTCTTCAGTTTCACATATCTCGTTAGGAGCATATACAGCAACAACAGACATGAAGCCTAAACTGTGCTTCAGCCTTCAGGGAGCAGAAAGGATGAGACGAAGTGTTTGTCTCTGCACGACATGAAGTTTTTGAAGAGATTTTGAGGAAGCCATGACACAGTAATCAATTAGGGAATGGATTGCGTGAAGTGTAGATGCTGGTGGATGCGTTGCCTCTTCTGATAGCGGTGAGGACGTTCATTTTTTAGGTGAGTCGATCCCGCAGGTGGTTGATGTGAGTTTGCAGTCGGAGTTCGTCGTCTATCCATACACCGAGGTATTGGTGTTGGGTGACCCAGGGAATGATGGCTGCAGTGATGGGAGCAACTGGGGTCCTTTTGCCGAATGTCATAGCCTTCGTTTTAGTGAGGTTGAGTTTGAGTCCTATCTCTTGGCATTTAGTGTGAAGGAGGTTGAGGGCAGTTTTTGCTTTACTAAGGTGATTGGGGCCTGTAGCGAGAACAGTGTTATCGTCAGCATATATGAGAAGAGAGACCCGTCGTGGAAGAGGAGTTGTTAGGAGAGCAGAGACCAAGATGTTGAAGAGAAAGGAACTCAAAGCACTCCCTTGCGGTGTGCCGTGTTCATGAGGGTAATATGAGGATGTGCGTCCCTGGACTTTGACTCGTGCTCTTCTGTTGGACAGAAAGGCTTTAGTCCAGCGTAGCAGTAGACCTTTCACCCCTTTTTCTGCATGGAGGGAAAGGATATCAGTTTCGTTGGCCAGTTCAAAAGCCTTCTCCAGGTCTAGGAAGATGGCAGTTAATTTCCAGGAGGTCACAGTGTCGAAGAAGGTGGCGAGGCATTCTGCAGCTCCCGTGCCTTTACAATAGGCAAATACGTTGCTGGGAAAGTCACCACATACCCATTGTAGTCTTTTGAGAACCATTTTTTCCATCGTTTTGCCGTTGCAACAGAGTAGAAAGATGGGTCTGTAGGCACCAGGTTCCTTTGGCTTGGGTATGGGGGCTATGTTAGCTTGCTTCTTGTCGTCGGGTAGGGTGGCAGAGGTGTAGGAGGCGTTGAAAAGTCTTACGAGCTCGGTGTGCCCTAACTCTACTGCATTTCTGAGCACGCTGTGTGTTATTTTGTCAGTGCCAGGTGTTGTATCAGTGGTACTGTGCAGGGCTGCTTTGAGTTTTGCAATGGTGAAGGGAGAGTCAGAGACGTGATCCTCGTCGCAGACAGTGTCGATTGTGTTTTCTCTTCTGGCACGTAAGTTGATTAGTGCCTGTTCTGTGGCTCTGGACAGGTTGGCTGAGGAGGTGCGGTTTGCGAAGGCGGCTGCCAGTTTTTCGGCTTCTTCTTGGAGGAGCGGGGGAGTCCTTGCATTGCCTTGAGTTTTCTCCACATTACAGACAGGGAGGAATGGGAGTCCAATGACTTACACCATTTGTTCCACTGTTGTTCTTTTGCTCTGGCTTTACCTTTGAGGGCATGCTTGTTGACTGCTGTTAGTAGGCTTTTATTGGCTTCTGTTGGATGTTTCCTGTACAATTTTCTGGTCGCATTAAGTCTTTTGTTTGTTTCTGCGACGTGTCTTTCCCTGTACCAGTGTTCTATGTAGGTGGTAGCGGGGGCAGCTGTACAGGGCATGGAGGAGTTTCCCGCTTCTTGCATTGCGGTGACGATGATGGCTTCGTGTGCGTTTATGTCCTCAGGTGGGGTAATGTGTTGCAACTTTTGTTTGACGGCCTCAGAGAACTTGCCCCAGTCGGCTTTTTTGGTGTTCCATTTGGGAGCGATTTTGGGAGGAGGTGGAAGCTTGTTGAGTTGAATGTCACATATGATGGCAAAATGGTCGCTCATCAGGATGAGGTGAGGTGACCATGATGATATGAGGGAGAGTGGAGCAGAAACTAGAGATAGGTCTAGTGTCCCACCGTCTATATGGGTAGCATCTCTATTATTGAGTAATTTGATGGTTGGGTGGTCTGCTAATTGCCGAGCCAGATGTCTGCCATCTTTGTTGGTGGTATTTGAGCCCAGGAAAGCAGTGTGTGAAGGACATGGGTCAGTGGCGCTGTTTATATGCGCCAGGGGTGGACATAGGACGGACTCGGCGTGGGCGAGTGCGTGGACCAATCACAGCACGCGCTGGTCTTCCTCGGAGTTAGTAGCATTCCTGCGCTATGACGGTAGACAGGATGCGGGGCTGCAGCTGAATGTTGATTGCAGGTTTCACGGAGTTAATGTAGACCGATTCAGCCATTCTAAGTCGGGTTACGTCTTTTCTTTATAAAGTGTGGTGATGTTTTCTTCGATGTATTTGCGGGAGATAGATATATTGTGCTTGGCGAAGTAATGGCGCTTGATGGCTCCGTCTTGTAGATGAGCTGTGATGCGTTTTGAGAGAGTGATGATGGTAGACCCAATGTACAAGGAAGGTCGGAGACTGCAGTTGCCATTCTTGCATGAAAACTTGTACACGAGGCTACACATCTTGTAGCGGGGAAATAGGGAGGAGGCAGTTTTTCTTAATGATGAGGCTTGATGTGCGTCTAGTCTTGAAGTAAATGGTGAGTTTGAGTTCTGCAGTGGGCTCAACGGGTTTGATGTTAGCTTGTATGATTTTCTTGAGTGATTTTTCGTCGGCCTTGTAAGATGAAGACATATGATTCTTGTAGTAGAGATTGATGTCTTGGGAGGTGTCTCGCTTTTCCTCTTCTTGAATGACGTAGTTGTTCATACGGTGTTTGATAACATCGCCTACCTCATCTTTTGAATAACCATTGTTGGTGAGGATCTGGGAGATTCTTTTGATGATCTTTGGTGAGGTTTTCTTCGATGTATTTGCGGGAGATAGATGTATTGTGCTTGGCAAAGTAATGACGCTTGATGGCTCTGTCTTGTAGATGAGCTGTGATGCGTTTTGAGAGAGTGATGATGGTAGACCCAATGTACAAGGAAGGTCGGAGACCGCAGTTGCCATTCTTGCATGTAAACTTGTACACGAGGCTCACATCTTGTAGCGGGGAAATAGGGAGGAGGCAGTTTTTCTTAATGATGAGGCTTGATGTGCGTCTAGTCTTGTAGTTAATGGAGAGTTTGAGTTCTGCAGTGGGCTCTACGGGTTTGATGTTAGCTTGTATGATTTTCTCGAGTGATTTTTAGTCGGCTTTGTAAGATAAAGACATATGGTTCTTGTAGTAGAGATTGATGTCTTGGGAGGTGTCTCGCTTTTCCTCTTCTTGAATGACGTAGTTGTTCATACGGTGTCTGATAATATCGTCTACCTCATCTTTTGAATAACCATTGTTGGTGAGGATCTGGGAGATTCTTTTGAGTTCTTTGTCTGTGGTGGTCCATGAAGAGCAGTGAGTGAAGGCAGTGGAGTTGATGACACTATGGTGGTATTTGTCAGGGCATTCGCTGGCAGCGTTGAGGCAGAATCCAGGGTTTGTGGCTTTAACGAAGACCTCCGTCAAGAAACTGTTTTCGTGGCGGTGTACCAGTACGTCGAGAAATGAGAGTTGCTGGTCTTTTTCTATCTCATGTGTAAAGTTTAGAGCAGAATTGCTCTTAAAAATGTCCATGAGTTGCATGACGTGTTTGATGAAAATGTCATCAATGTAAGGTGTGTAAATTGGTGTTTTCAGGTCAGGATGTTGAGTGAAGATTTTCTCTTCTAGCGAGACCATGTAGAAATTGGCAAAGAGCACACCTAAAGGTGAACCCATGACGACTCCGTCAACTTGCACGTACATTTCTCCATCAGGGCCGTAAAACGGCTAGTACTGATGGTGGGGTGGGGCTCTGGAAGCACGAGCAAAGATTGCCATTCACCCCCCCCTCCCACAGAGGTAGTTGGGTGTGGTTAGGGCTAGACAGGAACACATCCGCACTCCTCCCAGCTGTCAGCATGGCTATGAGGCCCGCGGGCACCGACATGGCGTTGCACTCGAGGTACCCCCCATGTCTGTCAAGGAAAAGCCAGGACTGATGACGGGGCGGGACTCTGGAAGCACCCATGCAGAGAACCCCACTCACACCCCCTCACAGAGATAGTTGGGTGCGGTGAGTGTCAAGTGTGCTTAGCCACATCCTGTCGTCACTCTACTCACTTTCGCAGCCATCATCATGCCCCCCAAACAAATCACCCTCACATATCACCCCCCATCACGTCCCCCTTCTAATCACATCGCGGAGCGATCTTTCTTTCCTCCCAACAGGTTGCTACTACAGGAACCAGCGCTGCCACCACCATCAACAGCAGACGACAGGGCGGAAAGAAGAGATCAACGCCATCATCCCCACACCATACCTCTAATAACAACTCCATTCCACACTATCACCCAAACCTTTTACTAAGTGATTCGGAAACCACGTAAAGCCGTAGGTCTCTCCCCTATACGGAGTACTTTCTTCAAACTTGTCCCTCTTTCTCTAAAAAATAATAAAATAAATAAAATAAAAAACTGTCCACTTCCACTGTCTTTCCTCTCCTATTTTTCCTTCCTTCACTCCTTCGTTTTCCGTTGTTGTGATGCGCTGGTGGAGAGAGCAGGGTTCGCTGGTGAGTCCGTGCAGGAACGGTACACGCGCACGTTGAGTAGTGGCAGTGTTGCGCTTTTTAATGTGCTCGGTGCGGAGGTGATCTGCTTGGCTCCCGCTTCCTGGTCGCAGTCTCCCTTGCTACGACGGTCCGAAAACATTTACACACAAAAAAAAGATGAGCAGTAGCCTAAATTTCTAAACAACATACACCACACTATCTTGCATCTGGGTTAAACCCCAGTGACTCTACCCTACTACTAAAATTCCTTTCTTTTCACATCCCTATTCTTTCCTCTATCCCCACGTACCCCTCCCCACCTTTTCTCTATTTTTCGTTCGTCGTTCAATTTCCTTCACTCCTCCTGAAGATGGTCCAAGAGAGACCGAAAGATATCTTGAGAACACAAACAGCACCCCAGTTGTTACAAAAAGAGAATTCTAATGGACTTTGGAAATCTCTTAAACTCACTCAATCAGAACTTACGCTCACTCATCCGAAGGATAGAGAAAACTGCTTACAAACTCAATAATGCAGTTACTGCTGTAGATTTAACAAATATATATATATATATATATATATCATATATATATATATATATACTATATATATATATATATTCTATATATATATATATATATATATATAAAGACCATTTAGCATGAAAATAGCGGTACAAGAGGGCAAGAGTGGAAACATTGCGGCGGTGAAAAAGAGGCTGAAGACAGTCAGTAAGGGGACAGGAGTTGATGAGACGAAAAGCTTTTAATTCCATCCTGTTCAATAGAGCTGTATGAGTGGAGCCTCCCCAGACATGTGGAGCATATTCCATACATGGACGGATAAGGCTCCTGTTTAGAGTTAGCAGCTGGGGAGGTGAGTAAAACTGGCGGAGACGGCTCAGAACTCTTAACTTCATAGAACCTGTTTTAGGTAGAGAGGAGATGTGAAGTTTTCAGTTTAGATTACAAGTAAAGGATAGACCTAGAATGTTTAGTGTAGGAGAAGGTGACAGTTGAGTGTCATTGAAGAAGAGGGGATAGTTATTTGGAAGGTTGTGTCGAGTTGATAGGTGAAGGAATTGAGTTTTTGAGGCATTAAACAACACTAAGTTTGCTCTTCCCTACTTATAAATTTTAGACTGATCAGAATTTATGCGTTCAGAGGCTTCCTTGCGCGAGCTGAACACTTCCTGAAGGATTTGTCGTCTATGGAAAGATGTAAAAAAGTGCAAAGTGCTATCACAAGCATAGGAGTGGATAGGACAAGAAGTTTGATTTAGAAGATTATTGATGAATAATAGGAAGAGAGTAATCAATGGGACAGAATCTTGAGGAACATCACTGTTAATAATTTTAGGGAAAAACATAGTTCGTCTTCCATAGCAGCAATTAGAGAGGAAACTAGAGATGAAGCTCCAGAGAGGAGGAGAGAAGCCGTAGGAGGGTAGTTTGGAAATTAAACCTTTGTGCCAGACTCTATCAAAAGCTTTCGATATATCTAGAGCTACAGCAAAATTTTCATCAAAATAAAAAAATAAAAAAGAGCATGACCAAGATTCAGTTAGGAAAGCCAGATCACCAGTAGAGTGACCTTGACGGATGTCACACTGGCGATCAGCTAGAAGATTGTAAAGTTATATATGTTTAAGTACCTTCTTGTTGATAATAGATTCAAAATCTTTAGATAGGCAAGAGATTAAAGCAATAGGACGGTAGTTTGAAGGATTATATCTCTATTATTATATATATATATATAATATATATAGATATATATATATATAGATATATATATATATATATATATATATATATATATATATATATATATATATATATATATATATATATATCATGGGGGGCATACGCCGGGGGGCGCGTTGCCTCGACCACCCTATTGTGCCACTCCTGGCGGTCACGCCTCGCCAGTCTCCATGCAGGCTCCCTTCCTCTACCGAGGGATCAGAAGATCCCAGAGTGTCTCTCGATGCACTGAGTCAAACGCCTTCTTGAGACTGACATAGGCTGCAAGCATTGTATGTCGAAACTCACGTCGGCGCTCCACCAGTGCGCGAAGCGCTAGGATACGGTCAGTTGTTGTTACCGGGCGTGAACCCTGACTGTTTGGGTCTCTGATCCCTCAGCAGGTGAGTGCGGATCCCCGTCAGCAACAAATGGGCAAGCACCTTGCCTGGTACGCTGAGCAGCTTTATTCCACGGAAGTTGCTGCAGTCTTGACGATCCCCTTTCCCCTTCCAGATAGGGATGACCAACACCTCATTCCAGTCAGGGGGAATGGTACCTGAATGCCATACAGCAGTCAAGACAGCATGCATCCCACGGACCATGGCTTCACCCCCAGCTTTCAGCAGCTCCGCACTGATGTTACAGATGCCAGCTGCCTTTCCTTTTGCCACAGCCTCTTTGATATCGCCAATGGAGGGTGCAGTTTCGTCAATGGGTGGATCAGCATCCAGCGTCTGCAATCCTGCAGTCCGGAACTGTCCGCTTGGAGGATCCACCGTGAACAGCTGCTCAAAGTACTCAGCCCAACGAGCCATCGTTCCAGGAGCCCACGCGCAGAACCCTTCGAAGGTTCACCCCAGGAGTGGTCCAACGTGTAGGCGCTACATCTACAGCCCCACCGGCACCCTCAAAATCTGATCATCAAAACTTGATGATTTTTTTAAGAAAACGGAAAGAATGGAAAATAAATGGTAGTTAGAAATATTTGTTTTGCTTCCAGATGTGTGAATGGGGATGATTTTGCCACCTTAAAGTGACTAAGAAAACCCCAATTTTAACAAAATCATCTAATAGTTTCAAAGGTCAGGTGACCAGTTGTTTGTTTTCTTTAATGGTTTTAACAGGTATCTTATCGACGTTACATTTTTTTTTCTTCCATATTTTAGGGTTGTGATGGCATTTATAATAGCATTAACTGTAACAAGAGGAATACTCTTGGAGTGTAGAGAGTTACCCTGTAGATATACTAAGTGTGATCTTTGAATTTGAGACAATTTTTGCTAGATTTTAAGAACAATTTGAGAAAAGCAGGTGTTGAAAGCTTTTCTAATATCGTTGGGCTTAGTGTGTAGTGTGCACCATGTTCTAGTCTAGTGTGCCCTCAAAATCCACCACTCTCCTACACACACTTTCGTACACTTTTCAGTGTAGCTTTAGTAATTTTTTCTAAACAATTTATTTCTCTCTAAAGAAACATCAATCATTTATACTTCGCAACTTCTTTTCACAAACAAACACATACGCCAGTTGTGCCTTTTTAACACATACAATCCATGACACACACAGAAAACATACATGCACCGTATATATATATATATATATATATATATATATATATATATATATATATATATATATATATATATATATATGTATATAATGTAGCCGTAAGATTGCTGGAGTATGTTGTAAAATTGAATGACATCGTGTAAGTTTTCACGAATAAAGGGAGAGAGAGAGAGAGTGGCAGATGTGACTGTCGTATCCCTTTCCTTTAAGAGAAGCAAATATGGCCCATATGCATATATAGGTTTGGGCACTGA
>CM035206.1:2848726-2888558 GCA_020233015.1 Callinectes sapidus | reverse complement strand
ATATATATATATATATATATATATATGTATATATACGGAAAACCCGACAAGCAGGATCGGCTTCCGGGTATCGTGCCACATGCCCATATACCTGCAGTTGGCGCTGACGGACTATGCTAGTAATAGGCCTTGAATCGGTGATTTGACAATCACTGATCAATCGATGATTTGACACAAAGTCATACCAGCGGTATCCGATGATCCTGCGAAGGCATCTAGTACCAAAGACATCAGTTTGCCTCTTCAGGTCGGTGTTCAGTGTCCATGTCTCACAACCATAGAGTAAGACAGGGATCACCAGCGACTTGATCCGAATCTTTGTCCGTCTGCACAGGTATCGACAACGCCAAATACTCGTGTTGAGCGAATCCATAACCCCGTGGGCCAGGCCAATCCGCCGTGTGACTTCTTGGCTCGACTCTCCATCGTTATGTACTACACTACCAAGGTATGTGAAGTTTTTCAAGATCTCAATGTCCTCGCCACACGCATGGACAGACTGTACTGTTTCATCCAGTACACCTCCAAACACCTGGACCTTGGTCTTGGCGCAGGAAACCTTAAGTCACAAGGGCTTCACCTCCTCGTGCAGTGCCTCTAGAGCCATTACCAGCACCTCCAGTGACTCAGATTGCTGCATCATCAGCAAAAAGAAGATCTGTAATCTTGGTGTTGCCGACAGATGCTCCACAATGACTTTGTTCCACAATTCTGTTTAGTACCCAATCCATGCATGTGTAGAAAATTGATGGAGCAAGCACACAACCCTGCCTCACACCTGTATTCACAGGGAAGAAGCTGGACACGCCTCCTCCACACTTCACAGCACTAACATGCCCGGAGTGCAGGCCAGTTAATAGACCAATAATCCTTGCAGGAATCCCACGGAGACGTAGAAGATCCCAGAGTGTCTCTCGATGCACTGAGTCAAACGCCTTCTTGAGATCGACTTAGGCTGCAAGCATTCCCTGTCGAACCTCACGTCGGCGCTCCACCAGTACACGAAGCGCTAGGATACAGTCACTTGTTGACTTACTGGGCGTGAACCCTGACTGTTCAGGTCTCTGATGCTTCAGCAGGTGAGTGCGGATCCGCGTCAGCAGCAAATGGGCAAGAACCTTGCCTGGTACACTGAGCAGCGTTATTCCACGGTAGTTGCTGCAGTCTTGACGGTCCCCTCTCCCCTTCCAGATGGGGACGACCAACCCCTTCTTCCAGTCAGAGGGAATGGTACCTGAATGCCATACACCAGTCAAGACAGCAAGCAACCCACAGATCATGGGTTCACCCCCAGCTTTAAGCAGCTCCGCACTGATGTTGCAGATGCCAGCTGCCTTTCCACCCCTCAACTTTGCCACAGCCTGTTTGACATCGCCAATGGAGGGTGCAGTTTCGTCAATGGATGGATCAGCATCCAGTGCCTGCAATCCTGCAGTCTGGAGCTCTCCGCTTGGAGGATACACCGTAAACAACTGCTCAAAGTACTCAGCCCAACGAGCCATCTGCCAATCTGCGTCCGATACGAGGCAACCATCTGCTGTTCGGATAGAACTCACCTGAGAAGTAGACTCGGAGCGGAGTTTCTTCAGAGCTCGATAGGCAGGTCTGTGGTCATTAGCATTTAAATGACACTCGACATCCTCAGTGAGACCTCTGACGTACCTCTCCTTGTCTCTTTTCAGAAGAGTTCTAGTCCTACGTGACAGAGCCCTGTACTGGTCCTGGTCCCCTGCAAGTCTGGCAGCGCGGCTCTCCTCAATACTTTCCAGCGTCTCTACCGAGGTGAAGCCATTTCGTGACCTCGGGCACTCCCCAATGCATTCCTTGGCAGCTTCAAGAGTCTCAAGTTTGAAGGTATCCCATAGCTCTTTAGGGTCCTCAAGGGTGTCGAGCACTCCAAACCGATTGGAGACTGTCACTGCATAATCTTGTGCACATGTCAAGTCCTTCAGTTTCTCAAGATGAAACACAGTGTGGTTGCGTCTTGGAGGCTTTCTGGACTTGATATGAAGCTTGAGTGAAGCAACAACAAGCTTGTGATTAGTCACAAAGAACTCGGCACTCCGAAAAACCCTGCAGTTCTGGAGGATCCTCCAACGAGTACTGACAAGGATATGATCGATCTCCTTCGCTACCCCTCCGGCATTGCTATACCAAGTCCAGCGGTGCAGCGCTGGTCTCTGATACCAGGAACCCGCAACTCTCAGCCTTCTGGATCTTGCAAAATTCAGAAGGAAAGAGCTGTTGTCATTCCTAGTACCAGAACCATGGGGACCAACACATATTTCATAGCCAGCCCTTTCGGTGCCAGTGATAGCATTAAAGTCGCCCAGGACAATGAGTGCATCACGACGGTGGTGGATGGTGGTGGGTGGGTGGATTTTTTCCAAGTGAGGAGTGAGTGCCCTCTACCTCCCATAGCTCACTCCTCCCTCTGTCTCTCCTCATCTGTGCCTTCTCTTCCTTCTGTTTGGACAGCCAAGGTCCTTCCCCCCAGGGATACCAGTGTCCCTGGCCATGGCTGACCAGCTGGTTGGGGTGGGGCTTGCAACCCCTCCCCGTAAAAAAACACCCACAGCCACCAACAAAGTTAGAGGCTATAGGCGCGGGCGAGCCTCTGGCCACGGCCCCGATCCAAGTATGCTGGGGGATCCGACCTCTTGCGTGCCAAGGCACCAGAGGGGCCTCCCTACCGGTATGACGGATGCAGGGGAAAGCCTGCGGGAGCCCTGTGTCCTGAGAGGGGCGGGAGGACCCCCTAACCCTACTTCTGATTTTGGGGGTGCCGGGGGGGCTACAGATGTGGCGCCTCCACGTTGGACCGCTCCTGGGGTGAACCTTCGAAGGGTTCTGCGTGTTGGCTCCTGGAATGTCCTGAGTCTCTCAGAGGATCACCGACTGCCTCATTTATCAGACGAGCTCAGTAGGATGAGGGTGGATATGGTGGGGCTCTCTGAGACAAGGAGGCCTGGCAGTGGCGAGACAAGTAGTAAGGGTTTTACTTACTACTGGTCTGGCATGAGCCATAGGCGTCTTCAGCAGACTGCAGCCGTCTGTTGTAGAGGTTACTCCAGTTGATGAGCGTATAATGCGATTAAGGCTGAAGCACAGTTTAGGCTTCATGTCTGTTGTTGCTGTATATGCTCCTACCGAGGTGTGTGAAACTGAAGAGAAGGAGATGTTCTACGCCAAATCTACTTATGCCTACATTGATAGTGTAATAATATGTGGGGAGCGACAAGAGGACCATGATAGGAATCTTCAACGATTCAGAGAAGCAGTCTCTAAGTATAATATCTCTTTGTACTTGTCAAAATGCCACTTCAGTCAAAACGAAATTACTTATCTAGGGTACTGCATATCTAATGATTCCCTACGACCCGACCCAGATCGCATTATGTCTTTGATGGACCTGCCTGTACCTACTAATTCATGTTTCCTGACGCGAGCTCTTGGCCTCTTCTCATACTATTCCATTTGGATTTAAGACTATTCGAGACGCATTCAACTCATTTTAAATAATACTTCCTTTCCACTTTCTCCTGAAGCTATTAAGTGTTTCGAAGCAGTTAAAGCTGATATTTGCAAAGCTTCAGTAGCTGCTTTTGACGAGTCCCTGCCACTACAGATTGAGACAGACGCTTCAGCTGTCTCCATAGCAGCCACACTATCTCAACAAGGATGGCCTGTGGCATTTTTCTCCAGGACGCTCACTAACTCTGAAAGACTGCAACCTGCTGTGGAGTGAGAACCTGCTGCAGTAATAGAAGCGGTGCGTAAATGGAGACGCTTTGTTATCGGCAGAAGGTTTACTATAGTCACAGACCAACAAGCTATTTCATTTATATTTAACCCTGGTCACTCTTCAAAGATTAAAAATGACAAAATAATGAGATGGTACCTTGAGCACTCTGAATATCAGTACGAAATTAAGTTTCGCCCAAGTTCAGAAAATGATCCTTGTGACGCTTTGTCCCGCGTGTGTTCTGCTTCTGCTGAAACTGGTTCTGTCTCTTTGGAGGAAATACATAGTACTTTGTGTCATCCTGGAATCACTAGACTATACCATTACATAAAGATCAAGAACTTGCCATATTCTCTTGAAGATGTTAAGAAAGTTTGTTCCCAATGTGTGATTTGTTCTGAACTGAAACCTACATTCTTTAGACCTCCTGCTGGTAAACTAGTCCGAGCTATGAAACCCTTTGACCGAATTTCTGTTGATTTCACAGGTCCTAAGCCCTCTATTTCGAAGAACAAATATATCTTTGTCATGATCGATGAATATTCAAGATTCCCTTTTGTCTTTCCATGCTTTGATATGTCTGCTCACACTGTTACGGCTTGTTTCCGCAAACTGTTCTCCATATTTGGCTGTCCCTCCTCGGTTCACTCAGACAGAGGAACTCAATTTATGTGTCCCTTGAAACAGTTCAAGACATAGGCAGGTGGAAATACAGAAGCAGGGAGAGAGTTCCAGAGTTTACCAAAGAAAGGGATGAAAGACTAAGAATACTAGTTAATTCTTGCATTAGAGAGGTAGACAGAATAGGGGTGAGAGGAAGAAGCAAGTCTTGTGCAGCGAGGCCGCGGGAACAGGGGAGGCGCGCAGTTAGCAAGATCAGAAGAGCAGTTAGCATGAAAATGGCGGTAAAAGAGAACAAGAGGGGCAACATTGTGGCGATGAGAAAGAGGCTGAAGACAGTCAGTCAGAGGAAAGGAGTTTATAAGACGAAAAGCTTTTGATTCCACCCTGTTCAATAGAGCTCCCCAAACATGTGAAGCATACTCTATACATGGGCGAATGCGGCCCCTGAATAGAGTTAGCAGTTGGGGAGAAGAGTAAAACTGGCGGAGACGGCTCAGAACTCCTAACTTCATAGAAGCTGTTTTAGCTAGAGAGGAGATGTGAAGTTTCCAGTTTAGATTACAAGTAAAGGATAGACCAAGAATGTTTAGTGTAGGAGAAGAGGACAGTTGAGTGTCATTGAAGAAGAGAGGATAGTTATTTGGAAGGTTGTGTCGAGTTGATCGGTGGAGGAATTGAGTTTTTGAGACATTGAACAACACTAAGTTTGCTCTTCCCTACTCATAAATTTAAGTTTGCTTTGCCCCAATCAAAAATTTTAGAGAGATCACAAGTTAGGTGTTCTGGGGCTTCTTTGCATGAGCTGTGTACTTCCTGAAGAGTTGGTCGTTTATCGAAAGACGTGAAAAAGTGCAATGTGGTATCATCAGCATAGGAGTGGATAGGGCAAGAAGTTTGGTTCAGAAGATCATTGATGAATAATAGGAAGAAAGTGGGTGATAGGACAGACCCTTGAGGAACACCACTGTTGATAGATTTAGGGAAAGAACAGTGACTGTCTACCACAGCAGCAAAAGAACGATCAGAAAAGAAATTTGAGATAAAGTTGCAGAGAGAAGGATAGAAGCCATAGGAGGGTAGTTTCGAAATTAAAGCTTTGTGCCAGACTCTATCAAAAGCTTTTGATATGTCTAGAGCTACAGCAAAAGTTTCACCAAAATCTCTAAAAGAGAATGACCAAGAATCAATAAGGAAAGCCAGATCACCAGTAGAGCGGCCTTGACGGAAGTCATACTGGCGGTTAGATAAAAGATTGTGAAGTGATAGATGTTTAAGAATCTTCTTGTTGAGAATAGATTCAAAAACTTTAGATAAGCAGATCAAAGCAATAGGATGGTAGTTTGAAGGATTAGAACGGTCACCCTTTTTAGGAACAGGCTGAATGTAGGCAAACTTCCAGCAGGAAGGAAAGGTAGATGTAGATAGACAGAGTTGAAAGAGTTTGACTAGGCAAGGTGCAAGCACGGAGGCACAGTTTCGGAGAACAATAGGAGGGACCATATCAGGTCCATAAGCATTCCGAGGGTTTAGGCCAGCGAGGGCATGGAAAACTTCATTACGAAGGATTTTAATAGGTAGCATGAAGTAATCTGAGGGGGGAGGAGAGAGAGGAACAAACCCGGAATCGTCCAAGGTAGCATTATTAGCAAAGATTTGAGCGAAGAGTTCAGCTTAAGAGATAGATGAGATGGCATTGGTGCCATCTGGTTGAACTAAAGGAGGGAAAGATGAAGAAGTAAAGTTTTTGGAGATGTTTTTGGCTAGATGCCAGATGTCTCAAGGTGAGTCATATCTAGAAAGATTTTGACACTTTCTATAAATGAAGGAGTTTTTGGCAAGTTGAAGAACAGACTTGGCATGATTTCGGGTAGAAATATAAAGCGCGAGAGACTCAGGTGATGGAAGGCTCAAGTACCTTTTGTGGGCCACCTCCCTATCACGGATAGCACGAGAACAAGCTGTGTTAAACGAGGGTTTGGAAGGTTTAGGTCGAGAAAAAGAGTGAGCAATGTACGCCTCTATGCCAGACACTATCACTTCTGTTATGCGCTCAGCATACAGAGACGGGTCTCTGTCACGGAAGCAGTAATCATTCCCAGGAAAATCAGCATAATACCTCCTCAGGTCTCCCCAACTAGCACAGGCAAAATGCCAAAGGCACCTCCGCTTTGAAGGATCCTGAGGAGGTATTGGAGAGATGGGACAAGATACAGATATGAGATTGTGATCGGAGGAACCCAACGGAGAAGAAAGGGTGACAGCCTAAGCAGAAGGATTAGAGGTTAGGAAAAGGTAAAAAATGTTCGACGTATCTCGAAGACGGTCAGGAATACGAGTAGGGTGTTGCACCAGTTGCTCTAGGTCATGTAGGATAGCAAAGTTATAGGCAAGTTCACCAGGATGGTCAGTGAAAGGAGAGGAAAGCCAAAGCTAGTGGTGAACATTGAAGTCTCCAAGAATGGAGATCTCCGCAAAAGGAAAGAGAGTCAGAATGTGCTCCACTTTAGAAGTTAGATAGTCAAAGAATTTTCTATAGTCAGAGGAGTTAGGTGAGAGATATACAGCACAGAAAAATTAAGTTAGAGAGTGACTCTGAAGTCGAAGCCAGATGGTGGAAAACTCGGAAGATTCAAGAGCGTGGGCACGAGAGCAAGTTCTGTCGTTGCGGACATAGACGCAACATCCAGCTTTGGAACGAAAATGAGGATAGAGAAAGTAGGAGGGAACAGAAAAGGAGTTACTGTCAGTTACCTCAGACACCTGTGTTTCAGTGAGAAAAAGAAGATGAAGTTTAGTGGAGGAGAGGTGGTGTTCTACAGATTGAAAATTAGATCGAAGACCGCAAATGTTGCAAAAGTTAATGGAGAAAAAGGTGAGGGGGGTGTCAAGACACTTAGGGTCGATGCCAGAAGAGTAGTCCGACCTGGGGACATTTATGGTCCCCTCCCCAGGAGGAGACTCGGAGGTGGGTGTAGGAGTCGCCATATATAATTAAAATTTTGAGTGAAGGATATGTGTGTAACTAGGCGCACGTAGTTTTGTGTGGAAGAAGAGGTTGTCTTTAGAGGGCAGGCTGTGACTACACTCTTATGTTATGAGACACAAAGGGAAACGTTCAGTGAGGTCACAACTGGTTTTGTATATATGTATATTTTGTATATATATATATATATATATATATATATATATATATATATATATATATATATATATATATATATATATATATATATATATTCCAATACTAACGTGTCTTTGCATCATGCCGAATATTCCTGTCCATGAGCCATTGGGCAGAGGATTGCCGTATGACCTGTCTTGGGGTACCACGAAATGATAGCTGGAAGAGAGAATAAAGCAAAATAGAAATTTATACTTCGCAACATAATAATTTAAAGAAATGACTTCATATATAACTACAATAAGAACAACAACTATTACTACAGCTATTACTGCTGCTGCTGCTGCTGCTGCTGCTGCTGCTGCTGCTGCTGCTGCTACTACTACTACTACTACTACTACTACCCTCAAACGTGTCGCAATTTTAAATTCCATCCCTAAGTACAACTTGGTAAACACATCTACCACTACTACTACTACTGCTGCTGGTGCTGCTGCTGCTGCTGCTGATGCTGCTGCTGCTCCTGCTACTACTACTGCTACTACTATTACGACTACTACTACTACTACTACTACTACTACTACTACTACTACTACTACTACTACTACTACTTTTACCACTGTCACTTCTGCCGGTATACGTATAAAGGTTATTCTTATTGTGTGTGTGTGTGTGTGTGTTCTGCCTGTCTGTGTTAGTGGCGAGTTACCTGATGCTATAGCTACCCGTGGTGTCCAAGGGCGCCAAGAGAAGGATGAGGTGCCATGAGGAGGAGGAAGAGGGCGACAAGAGGAGGAAGGTTCTCCTTAGAAAGTCATGTCTCGTGGAGACGAAGAATGCTTTCTGTGCGATAGAGGGCGAGGTGTTCGCTCCCACCACGGGATTGGACAAGGAGAGAAAAGAGGGGGTAGACGCAGGTTCCCTGCCCCAAGGTACAGTGCGTGTGCTCTGAGATAACTGAGACCTCTACTTTGGCACTTCTTAAGGACACAATGCAATGTTTCTTAAACAGTGTAATCAAGATAGATAGCAAAACAAAATCATTGTGAGTGGATAAAGGATCGATCATAGATATCAGTAATGAGATTAGTGTACAGACCTCCGAATGCTACAAATGAAATCAGCTACTCACTTTGCCCGAAAATAAATAGAGCAGCAGGGTACAGTCAGGTATGTGTTGGGGGTGATTTCTATTTACGAATTAAAGCTGGATGATAGACAACAAGGAGGCAAATGAATTTCTTAAGGTAATCCAGGATAACTTCTTAAAACAGTTAATCATAGAACATACAAGTAAGAGTAATATTCTAGATTTAATTCTGACAAACAAGGAGGAATTAATTACGCAAGTGGAAGTCGGAGGGCAGTTAGGTAACAGCGAGCATATTGAAATTAGGTATGAAATTAAGTGACAGGATGAACCTAGAAGCAGGAATATGAAGTGGGTCCCTGATTTCAGGAAGGCAGATTTTGAGGGATTGAAAAGGTACCTACAGGTAACTTCCTGTCATGAAACGGATAGGGAAAGTCAGCTAAAGATCAGGATGGAAGAAGAGTGGGGAAGGTTGGGCGGGGTGAGATATGAAGTAATGGAGAGGAAAGATAAGAGGGTCAGAGGAGTGTGTGAGTGCTAAGTGTCCAGGATGGCTCAGGTCAGTCTGGATTGTTTGAGACGGGGGCCGGAGAAACGGTTGAGGAAGTATGAGGACGTGGGGAACAATTTTATGCAATATTTACAGAACTCTCCTAACTACTCCATACATTCGCATCCTACTTCACAAATTAAAATAGAATATTATCTAAAGCCTTTTAAGACTTCTTTTCCTGGCTATGATGATGTCTCTCCGACAGTTTTGAGACATGCAGTTAATATAATATCTCTCCCCTTAGCACACGTGAAAAGAAGCATTATCTGTTTGAGATCTTCTTCTCCTGGCTATGATGATGTCTCTCCGACAGTTTTGAGACATGCAGTTAATATAATATCTCTCCCCTTAGCACACGTGAAAAGAAGCATTATCTGTTTGAGATCTCTCTAAAGCATTTGATTCTTTAAGTCATGAAGTTATCTTGTATAAACTTCACAATTTTTGTATAAGGGGTGTTCCATTAAAACTATTCAAAAGCTATTTAACCAAAAGATGTGGAGCTGCATATTGCAATTCAACATATTCAAGATATAAACCAATTAAAAAGCTGTACTTCAGGTATCAATTTTAGGGCCTATTCTTTTCAATATGTATATTAATGATATTGTCAATGCTAGTTCCAAGTTTGAGTATATATGCTGATTGCACAATTTTATTTTTGAATGACACAAATATGGATGGCTCGCATATACATTTAAATACTGAACTAAAGTTATATATAACTGGATTAAACTCAAATTATTAGCCTAATTGTCTCTTAAACTCAAACAAAATAGAGGACACTACACTAAATAGTGTAGAAAGAATTGGATTTTCTAGAGATATCTATTGATGAAAATACCAATTGGAATCATCAGGTAAATGTTGTGGCTTAAAAATTGTCTAGGATATGTGGTATATTGTATAGATTACGGAATTACTTTACTGAAGAAGCACTTGCCAGCATCTATTACACAGTGTGTTATTCTCATTTGATTTGTTGTGTGTCAGTGTGGCCTAACCCTCATTTTCTAAAAAGTTAACAATAGCTCAGTATAAAATATTTGGATGTATGTTTTTCTATGAAACAATTTGACTCAACAAAAGCTGTACCTTTTACATACAAATTACTCAATTTTGAAGATATTTATAAATATTTTGCATTGTTGTCTATTTATAGATGTCTAACACAGTATCAGGAAGCACAACCTTTCAGTCTGGTGAGCACCTCACATAGTATCATAGGTAAGAATGTCAGTCTTATTTGTTCTCATTTCAGAACTGTTCTATTTCATAACGGTTTGTTATACTTTGAACCTTAGCTGTGGAACTCCCTCTCCGTTTTGTCAACAATGGTAACTTAGCTCTATTTAAAAGATATGTTAAATATTATTTGTTTACTCTGAAACACGTATAAGTTAATATATATGTGATATATGTATCATTCATAACATTGTCTATATTAATGTTCGTATCATTAAAAGTACTGCTACAAGTACGAATAATACTATTACTGCATATATTACTACTACTACTACTACTACTACTACTACTACTACTACTACTACTACTACTACTACTACTACCACTACTACTACTACTACTACTACCACTGTTAATTCTTCTATTACTACTACTACTTCTACTACTACTACTACTACTACTACTACTACTACTACTACCACTATTACTACCACTGTGATTGCAGTTTCTACTCAAAACATTATCAGGCACTACTGCTATTTTTCACCAACTACTAGTACTGCTACTATTACTACTATACTACTACTACTACTACTACTACTACTACTACTACTACTACTACTACTACTACTACTACTACTACTACTACTACTACTACTACTACTACTACTACTACTACTACTAGTAATAATAATAATAATAATAATAATAATAATAATAATAATAATAATAATAATAATAATAATAATGAAAATAACATTAATAATAATAATGGTAATAATAATATAATGACTATATTATGATTGAGTGCAATGTATTTTATGTGAACATTTTTCGTTTATTTCTCTTTATGATTTTTTTTTTTTTTTTATGCTTGCCAGCAAGCTTCGGCTTGGCAGGCTATGTCTTTGTCCTTGAAAATCTAATTGTTAAAAATTGTTTGATCTAATGTCAATAAACTTGTTTACTGTTTACTGATTTTACTGTTGAACACACACACACACACACACACACACACACACACACACACACGCGACCATGCGAGTCTATATGTATATGGTTTAAGTTTATGAAGAACACTGACCAAAGATTGAGGTGTTTAGCTACCATCATCACAATATTCAGTAAGGGACCTTCATAGGTATAGTTTGGTGATGTCCCTGATACAGTCAAAAACGCCGGGACCTACAAAGAAAGAAATAATATGAGGTTATAGTTATTTCCATAAGAAATAGGCTGTTTGGGTTGACAAAGGACGACACACACACACACACACACACACACACACACACACACACACACAGGATGAGAGCATAGTGGCTAGCGCGAACGACTTACAATCATATGGGAATGGGTTCGAATCCCCCTCTGCTTCCATCATGACCTTTAACTAACTTTCCCTATCTGTTCGATGCCAGTAAGTTACCTGTTGGTACCTTTTTAATCCCTTAAAATTTGCCTTCCTAAAATCAGGAATGTTCCTGATCTTCATATTCCTGCTTCTAGGTTCATCATGCTTAATTTCATATCTAATTTCAATATGCTCGCTGTTACCTAACTGCCCTCCGACTTTCACTTGCGTAATTAATTCCTCGTTGTTTGTCAGAATTAAATCTAGAATATTACTCCCACTTGTATGCTGTAAGATTACCTGTTTTAAGAAGTATCCTGGATTACTTTAAGAAATTCATTTGCTTCCCTGTTGCCTATCATCCAACTTTAATTAACGTTCCTATAATAGAAATCACCCCCAACACATACCTGACTGTACCCTGCTGCCCTATTTATTTTCGGGCAAAGTGAGGAGCTGATTTCATTTGTAGCATTCGGAGGTCTGTACACTAATCTCATTACTAATATCTGTGATCCATCCTTTATATCCACTCTCAATGATTTTGTTTTGCTATCTATCTTGATTACACTGTTTAAGAAACATTGCATTGTGTCCTTAAAAAGTGCCTAAGTAGAGGTCTCAGTTATCTCAGAGCACAAACACTGTACCTTGGGGCAGGGAACCTGCGTCTACCCCCTCTTTTCTCTCCTTGTCCAATCCCGTGGTGGGAGCGAACACCTCGCCCTCTATCGCACAGAAGGCATTCTTCGTCTCCACGAGACATGACTTTCTAAGGAGAACCTTCCTCTTCTTGTCACCCTCTTCCTCCTCCTCATGGCGCCTCATCCTTCTCTTGGCGCCCTTGGACACCACAGACCACCACTCCTTCCCCTGCGTCGCCTTACTTTGTAAGGTAGGTGACGGTAGGACCTGACCAAATCTCAGGCGCTGAGATGTTACTACCGAACTGAGCCTACAAGGCTGAGATTCGGTTTCAAAACTCCGCTTGCACTTCAAAGATCATTCCATGGAACTTCGCCTCAACTTCTGAGACCTTCGTAACGAAGGCCTCGAATACTAGACAACTACGTATGTACCACATTTAGACCGAACCGCCGGGAAAGCCACCATTTCTATACAGGGCAGCTATAGCATCAGGTCACTCGCCACTAAGACAGACAGGCAGAACGCAGAACCACCTTTCCACGATGAAAGCTATTCTAAGACTGAATATATATATATGTGTGTGTGTGTATATATATATATATATATATATATATATATATATATATATATATATATATATATATATATATATATAGATATATATAATATATATATATATATATATATATATATACACACACACACACACACACACACAAACACACAAACACACACACACACACACACACACACACACATGATAGTAATCTTTATACGTGTAGCGGCAGTATTACAGTAGTAGAAGTAGTAGTAGTAGTAGTAGTAGTAGTAGTAGTAGTAGTAGTAGTAGTAGTAGTAGTAGTAGTAGCAGCAGCAGGAACAACAGTAGCAGCAGCAGCAGCAGCAGCAGCAGCAGCAGCAGCAGCAGCAGCAGCAGCAGTAGCACCAGCAGCAGTAGTAATAGTAGTGGTAGATGTGTTTACCGAGTTGTACTTAGAGTTGGAATCTAAAATTGCGACACGTGTGAGGGTAGCTCAACGTTAAGAATTACAGTTAAGACCAACATATCAAAAAATGTCTGATTGTCATGGAGCCAAAGCTCGATTAGTTAAGGTTTATAAGCTCCGTAAGGATATTCTGGATAACTTAGTGGCTCTGAACTGTTAGATATTATTTGTGACAAATGTGACTGTAAGTTCTTGGAGAGGAAAGAATGATATGTTGACTCTAGTTATTAAGATATTGAATATAGAGTAATTAAGACAATAGGAAATGCAGCTTTTTAGCAATTATTACTTTTGGTCTTGCTGTCATGTTTTTTTACTTGTTTCATTTACTTTCAGTGTAATAGAGTGGTATCCCATTTTTTTCCTTGATTTTTATTGCATAGGTGAATGAATGAAGCTCTTCAGGCTACTCTTTTTAATAATATTAGATCTACGATGAAGAGAAGTCACGCCATTGGTCCTGCTGTGGCCTGTCCAGACGACCAGTCATAATGGGCGGGTATTCTTCCAAACGGGGAATTTGACGGACAAACTGTCAAATTGCCCGAGTGACCATCGAGTGCAATCACCCGAGCGATGCCCGATAGCTCGAGCCTCGACCATTCCAAACAAATTAATTTAGTGAACCCAGAACAGTGAAATAAGGACATTATTATGTAATTACTTATTTTGCCCATAACTCGGTGTATATTTACACATTATATTACACATTATGCATGACTATTTACTTGTATTGAAATCATAGAAATATCATTCCATTGTATATTCATATCGTACTGCTTTGTTGGATAAGTAATTACCTTATCTACAGAAACATATCCGACTGTATAATATATAGCTGTAGATCATATAGCCTGACATGTTTCTGGGATTATGTTAGGCAAGCTTTGCAAAGATATAAGCATACTGTACTACAAAGCCCAATACCTAGAGCCCATTACTAAAAACCACAATGTTACTTCCAAACAAACTTCTGCTATTATACTGTCTCTATTTTTATTTATTTATTTTTGTTCATTATGGCTCCATCTTTGTAACTAAAATATAGTAAATGTTTATTTTTATTCCCAATTAGTTTTTTGATAACTACTACGTGACCATCTTTTAGTTCGTGAAGTACTGTTGTATGGTTTCCATCAACATTTCTTTTTTTTAAGCCAATCTTTGCACGCTTTTTTTACGCACAAAGCAGTTGTCATGCTACAAAATATTTTCTTTTTAGTAATGGTAAGCGCCAAACTTATCGTCCCTTACTCCACAGTTTGTTCTGGTCTTCCCTAAAAACACTTGAGAGGGAATTAATTGCACTCCAGCGCTTTTCGTTAGTCATGAGAGCAGTAAGACTTGAAAAACAGGGAAGACAGAATAGCCAAGTGTAGAAAACTACGAAAGCGTAGGTAGGAATCAGCTTAAATGGTTTCTACACAAACTGTGGAGCCATTTTGAATTAAATAGATTTTGCTTAGGAGAGCAGCGTGTGTCGAAAGCATTGATATCACTGCATTGACAGAAACTTGGTTAAACATGTAAGTAAAATTATTTGGTTCCGAGGCTAAAATTGGTGTTTATACACTATTTCATACGAGTATGGACAGGGAAAGCAAGAAGGGTGGAGGAGTAGTGCTGTACGTTAGGGACACTGCAATGTTGCCTAAACAGTATTAAGACATGGCAGAATAGAATCATTGTGGGTGTATATAGAGGATGGATTACAGATATTAGTTATGGGTTTAGTGTACAGGCAACCGAATGCTACAGATCAAATGAACTCCTCACTTTGCCAGGAAATAAATAAAGCAGCCAGCTACAGTCAGGATTGTGTTGTTGGTGATTTTGATAATAGGAATGTTGATTGGAGCTTGATGATAGGCGAAAGGGAAAAAAAAGGTTAATTTAAATCTTTGAGCCTACACGGGGGAGTAATATTCTAAATTCAATACTCAAAAACAATAAGGAATTAATTATGCAACTGGAGGCCGGAGGGCGAATAGTTATCAGCGACTATAGTAAAATTAGAAATGAAATTAAGTGACACGATAGTGTTAGAAACAAGAATACGAGGCCTGTACCTGATTTCAGGAAGGCAGATTTTGAGTGATTAAAAAGGTACCTGTAATGCAGGGCAAAATAAAGTATAAGCCTTCATTCAACTCAAGGCTTTACTTAACAAGATAGTACAGCGTAGTTAGTGCCAGAGACCCTTCCACCGTGAACCTCGGTGGTGAACTAACGTATTCCAGGTAGTAAGCCTTAACCTTAACTCCGGACCCAGGTTCGAGGCTTTGAACCAGAGTTTTATATACATCTGCTCACCACATTCTCCCCTACTATGAAAAATATACAAATGTGAAGCTTTATCAAGAAATATGTACTACAGTATGAGTACATACATTAACATAACCGTTAGCAGCAGTCTCACTAGATTCGGGTGAGGTTCCAGATCTATGTAGACAGACAGACCAATGTTGTACCGATGTTTAAAAAAGGAGACAAAATGCTTCCGTCTAATCACAGACCAGTCAGCTTAACTTCAGTTGTAGGGAAATTAGTGGGGTTGATATTGTCAAAGAAAAATCAGAGAGAGTTCAAGCAAACATAATTTGATCAATCACTCTCAACATGGATTTATAGTAGGAAAGTCGTGCCTTACAAACTTATTGAATTTCTATAGTAAAGTGTATGAAGCAATGGATAATGAAGACACCTATGACATCTTTTACCTAGATTTTAGTAAAGATTGTGATAAGTTACACAATCAGAAACTCTTTAAGAGTTAACTCTGATCTAAGTATAAAAGAACAATGCATTGAGATTAGAAATAAAGGAAATAGGGTATTAGGTTACATTTTTAGTAGTTTTGAAAGCAAAAGTCTCGAAGCTATCAAAAAAACTATTTGCCACTGTTCAGACCACATTTAAACTATGTGGTACAGTTCTGGTCCCCATACTATAGGATAATATAGATCTACTAGAATCAGTGCAAATGAGAGTGTCTAAAATGATACAAGGGTTGAGAAATATTCCATTGGAAGCGAGATTAAATGCATTGAATTTACATTCCCTAGAGAGACATAGGTTAAGGGAGGACCTAAAAGAAGTATTTTAGTGATATACAAGTTAAATCAAAGGTGACATTAGGAAGGTTTTTGAGGTCAATTATCAGGATAAAACTAGAAATAACTGATTCAAGCTGGAGAAATTTAGGTTTAGGAGAGAAATAAAAAGGAACTGGTTTTCAGATAGGGTAGTTGATGAGTGGAACAAACTGAATAATCATATTGTTAGTGCTAAGACATTGAAAAGTTTTAAATGAAGATCGAACCATTATATGAATGAGGATAATAGATGGAATTAGGAGGAGGTGTTCAAACAGGGACTGCCATGAAAAGGTCTAACGGCCTCTTGCACCTTCCCTCATTTTCTCATTTTCTTATGTTCTAATGATCTTATGTTCTTATGATATTGGCATCGTCGAGCATGCCCGCCAATTCATCAAATCGAGTGTGTGGTTAACATTCAAAATTTGTTCACTATCCATACGTCTTAAGAGGGCTTCAGGGGTAAACATCTCCTTCCTTCATACTCAAGAAATAAGGGTAGGAAAGGAGGCCCTACTTAACGGAAGTGGTGGGACTCAAAGTTGCAAACACTAAGGCATAATACACACACTTTGTGTGAGTGCCCTCTACCTCCCATAGCTCAGTCCCCCCTGTGTCTCTCATCATCTGTGCCTCCCCTTCCTCCTTTTTGGGCAGCCAGGGTTGTTTCTCCCAGGGATACCAGTGTCCTTGCCTATGGCTGACCGAGCTGGTTGGGGTAGGGCTTGCATACCCTCCCTGTAAAAAACATCCACAGCCACCACCAATATTAGAGCCAGAGGTCGGGGTAGGGGCTATAAGAGCAGGCGAGCCTCTGGCCACCACCCTGATCCAAGTATGCTGGGGGATCCGACCGTGCAGACCTCTTGGGTGCCGAAGCACCAGAGGGGCCTGCCTCCCGGTATGACGGATGCAGGGGAAAGCCTGCAGGAGCCCTTTGTCCTGGTAGGGGTGGGAGGACCCCCTAGCCCTATTTCTAATTCTGGGAGTGCCGGTGGGGCTGTACATGTGGCGCCTACATGTTAGACCAATCCTGAGGTGAACCTTCGAATGGCTCTGCGTGTGGGCTCCTGGAATGTCCTGAGTCTCTCAGAGGATCACCGACTGCCTCATTTATCGGATGAGCTCAGTAGGCTGAGGGTGAATATGGTGGGGCTCTCTGAGACAAGGTGGCCTGGTAGTGGCGATACCAGTAGTGAGGGTTTTACTTACTACTGGTCTGGCATGAGCAATGGTCACCATGTTAAGGGGGTAGCCATAGGCATCTCCAGCAGACTGCAGCCGTCTGTTGTACAGGTTACTCTGGTTGATGAGCGTATAATGCGATTAAGGCTGAAGCACAGTTTAGGCTTCATGTCTCTTGTTGCAGTGTATGTTCCTACCGAGGTGTGTGAAACTGAAGAGAAGGAGATGTTCTACGCCAAACTCGACTCTGTACTGAAGCAATCCACCCGTCGTGATGCACTCATTGTCCTGGGCAAATTTAATGTTGTCACTGGCACTGAAAGGGCTGACTATGAAACATGTGTTGGTCCCCATTGCTCTGGTACTAGAAATGACAACAGCTCTTTCCTTTTGAATTTTGCAAGATCCAGAAGGCTGAGAATTGCGGGTTCCTTGTATCGGAGACCATTGCTGCACCGCTGGACTTGGTATAGTAATGCCGGAGAGGTAGCGAAGGAGATCAACCATATCCTTGTCAGTACTCGTTGCAGGATCCTCCAGAACTGCAGGGTTTTTCGGAGTGCCGAGTTCTTTGCGACCGATCACAGGCTTGTTGTTGTTATACTTAAGCTTCATGTCAAGTCCAGAAAGCCTCCAAGATGTAACCACACTGTGTTTCATCTTGAGAAACTGAAGGACTTGACATGTGCACAAGAGTATGCAGTGACAGTCTCCAATCGGTTTGGAGCGCTCGACACCCTTAAGGACCCTAAAGAACTATGGGATAACTTCAAACGTGAGACTCTTGAGGCTGCCAAGGAATGCATTGGGGAGCACCCGAGGTCACAGAGCGGCTTCACCTACTAAATATCCCAGGGACCGTGTCCTATCGTTTTTCGCAAATAAATCTTTAACAAAGCATCGAAAAACGATATTATTTTGGCAGTGGATATTTGAAGCACCGACCTAATTGGCAAAAATGTGCTTAGGTGTCATATGTGAATAATCATGGCACTTACACGAGTAAATTTAGGGTAAACTTGCTTAAAATTCCAAGGGACCTTCGCCGAGGCTCGGTGACGTTACAATAGATACCCCGCTCATTCATCTTTTCCTGACGTTTGTGTGACGTTTCACTATGACGTCAGAGTAATGACCTACCAAACGAGCAATTATATCTTTATTTCTCACACACAGACTAATCTATCCAACGACCAATTCTGCCTGTTCCCTACACACACACACACACACACACACACACACACACACACACACACACACCACACACACACACACACACACACACACACACACACACACAGTACCAATGTTTAACCTACTATGAATTTGAATTTTCTTTAAATGATTAATTTTTGGAAAAAGTTTTACTCCAAGGGAACAGGCAGAATTGGTCTCCCCCAACCGCCTCACACTGCAGCTCGATTTCTTCTCTCCTGGTGGGGCCTGCCACGCCTCACGCCGCAGGAAACTGCTGACTCCGAGGCGTGGGGTCATGTGATGCAGGGATGGGTGTGTGTGTGTGATGCCTCAGTGTTCAAGTACATCATTTTCTCTCATACAGTGATGTCTTATAAACTACATCCTACAATTGAATAACAATTGAAATGCCTAGTTATATATATAAACACATGCAACTCTTTGTAGAGTATGATTAAGCTGTGACAGCATTTCTGAAGTATTGCACCATCTTATAGAGATGTTGCATCATATTACACCGTGTAACACAAAGTTTGTCCTTGAGTTAAAACTATTATTTTATGATTCTTTAAGGCATAAATAAGTAAGAATCAGTAGTCACCAAATTCAGACTTCGGTTCTGAGTTCATGAGGTCAATTTATTGATTTTCTGCCATTTTTGCTTATTAATTCATGGGGTTTTCAGACTATCTGTTGATTATAATTTTCATTGATGTTAACACGAATATTTAGACAAATCAGTGATAAAAAATTAAGTTCTCTAGGCCCCATCTATAAAAATGAAAATAAATAGAAAGAAACGAGTAGGAAATAAATATGTTAATACACAGACAGCGATACATTGCGATGATACAGAGCGTTGATAAAGAGTATTGATCCGGAGCTTTGATACAGAATTGATGCAAAAATTCTAGTGTTATAGTTTAATAAAAAAAAAAAGTTCGTCTACGGGATTGGCGATTGTATTCCAGTTAGCTTTCACGCAAAAGGTTCTAGATATAATCCCCCATCATACTTTCATTGTTCTGTCCCTTGTAGCGCTCCTCGAAAGACCTTATATCCTGGTGAAATCTTACACCTTGTTCTTCTGAGTAGCCTCCCATGTTTTCTTTGAACACATCAAGGTGGGCGTGTAGTACATGTACCTTCAGTGACATCCGGTAGCCCATTCTTCGGTACGTATCCACAAGTTCGCCAACGATTTCTCTGTAGTTCTCTACCTTGTGGTTTCCGAGGAAACCTTTGACTAGAGAAACAAAGCTTGTCCAAGCTGCCAGCTCAACCTCAAAGAGCTTCTCAGGAAACCTGTCGGACTCAATAAGTCGCCTCACCTGGGGACCCACAAATACTCCTGCCTTGATCCTCGCCTCCGACAACTTTGGGAACAGCTTCTGGATGTGCTTCAAACCCTCACCCTCTGGATCCAGTTGTTTAACAAAATGTTTAATGAGGCCCAATTTGATGTGTAGGGGTGGCATGAGCACTTTCCTTGGCTCCACAGCGGCTCTTGTTTTACGTTATGGGCCCCAACCTCATAGCCGGTCCTGAGGGGCCAGGTTCTTTTCTCGTAGTGAAGGGACGTATTTTGGCTATCCCAGAGGCATAGATAGCAAGGAAATTTGGTGAAGCCTCCCTGAAGTCCCATCAAGACGGCAACCATTTTGAAATCACCAATGACCTCCCAGTTGAATTGCTCATACTTCAATGCACTCAGCAGGATTTTGACGTTCTGGTACTCTTTCATGTGCACTGAATGAGCCAGAGGAATCGAAGGCCACTGATTTGTGTTGTGCAGTAAAACAGCCTTCAGGCTTTTAGATGAACTGTCGATGAAGAGCCGCCAGTCAGAGGTGTTGCAGGGAATGCCCACAGTTTCGAAGAATACTTTGATATCATGGCAGTAGCACAACCCATCTCTAAGAGTGAAGAACACTGAGAAGTCGCGATGCCACCTCCTCTGGGAGGTTACTCGAACACTGTCGTCCAGCAAGTCCCGCTCTTTCAGTCTGGAAATGAGCAGCTCGGCGCTGGACTTTGTCAAGGCCAATTCTCTGATGAGTTCAATGCACGCTCCTCCCATCCTTGAGAACATTCTACAATCTCGTATAATTTTCCAACCCATCCCAGAAATTTCTCGAAACTCCTAGCAACATTACAATATATTGAGTAATAAAAAAATATCAAATAAAGCAGCAGAAAATAAAAATAAAAACCGATCTGTCTCAGATGTCCATATAGGGTTAAAAATAGTAATATTCTTATTGCAATAAAATCGATCTGCTGACAACAAACCCGGAGTTTTTAATCACTAACACCCTTTTCCAGTGTTTTGAAGCATACTGAATACGAAACTAATGGTTATTGCCCAGAAACAAATTTTTTTTTTTTTTTTTTTTTTTTTTTGTTACACAGTGTTACATTTGCATATATAAATACAATGAATTTCTACCTATCATGTCCCTGACAGACGGACAAAGATTCGGATCTTCAAGTCGCTGGTGATCCTTGTCTTACTCTATGATTGTGAGACATGGACATTGAACACCGACCTGAAGTGGCGAATTGATGTCTTTGGTAATAGATGCCTTTGCAGGATCATGGGATACCGCTGGTATGACTTTGTGTCAAATTATTGAATCTTCCGTGAGACCGATTAGAGGTCTATTACTAACATAGTCCGTCAGCGCCAACTGCGGCTATATGGGCATGTGATGCGATACCTGGAATCGATCCTGCTTATCGGGTTGTTTCCGTAAGGGACAACCCGACCTGGAGGAGTCCAAGGGGACGCCCACAGAACTCTTGGCTGCGGCAAGTCGATGCCTCCTGCTGGGAGGCACTCGGTATGGGAAGGGAGGTTGCATAGAGACTCGCGAGGTGTGACTGCCAGGGATAGCGCCGTAGGGTAAGCGAGGCAACGCGCCCCCCGGAGTATGCCCCCCATGATTGATTGATTGACACATATTCACAAATTTATGCGCTCATCTTCTTACAAAACCTATGATGAATTACTTTCATTATTTAACAAAACAAAAACAAAAAGAAAAGATATACATGTCATCTTACAATTGAGAAATACAAAATTTTACGGCATTGCTTTTCACTGTTTCATACTGCGTCTTAAGGCTTCGTCTTAACACATCAGAATCAATATCAAGACCGAGACTGAAATTCTTAAGATATAAGCACTTTAAGATCTTTATAAATATGGCCCCAGGAAGCTGGAAGTTGTGATCCGCTGCTAGGTAGGAGAAAAAACTTTTAAAAATGTAAAATACTACACTCTGGGTGCTCTTACCATACCAAACATATTATGCTAGGTTTGTATGTTACCCCCTGGTAGCCACGGTTTCGAGGTGTCAGATATCTCTTTGGTGTAGGCTTAAAATATATTTATAAGTACGTTATTGCAGGAGTTTTCAGCTGTAACACTGCCACATAAATTAACCGAAATATTATTGTATTGTTATGTACCCCCTCTTTCTCCTGAAGGCGCTTCCCGAGCCCAGTCGTAGAACAGCAGGGACGTCGTAACACATATCTATTCCCGAGGCTGTTGTAGGTGCATATGACGCTCAGGAATGCAAAAGAAAGCGAAACAGCAACAACCATTTTGTTCTTTTCAAGACTACTGGGAAGAGAAACAGGACAGCACAATAGAAGGCTTCTACCCACCCACTACTTCCTCCAGTTTTTAGGAGTCACGTGTGGAATTATTCGGACAAGAGGAGATCCTACTGGAGGATAAAAACTATACTACACTGGAAGGCAAGCAAGAGAAGGCAGATTCATAAACCTATTGGAGGCAGAGAGATTGAAAGATGAACACTGGCTGACTTACTGGATCATTAATTTCTCAACGGCACACAAGAAATTTCCTGACCTCACACTGGCCGTCATACGTACAGGTTATAAAACTAAGTTACTTTGTGCCTCTCTCCATGATACTGTTATGCTTAAGTGTAATACAATGGTCATGGGCCAAGACCTTCAATCTTTTCATTATATTCCATGGGCATCGAGTAACATAATTAAACAGTGTGTGTCAGAATTTTACGATTCATTTGACTAAAATTGATAATGGCTTTGTCTTAGCAGGACTGTTGTTGCTCAGTCAGTCAGTGGCAAACATTAGTAATGTAGTTTACGAGTATAACATTGGAGAAAACAAAATCTATATCTAATAAATTAACAGTACAACATAAGTTATAGAAATGCAATTTGTTATTCATATTGGTGACGCTGCGGAGGGTAACTTCAAGGACCTGAGTGATTCTTCACTCTGCGCAGTGAGGCGTAAGCATGGTGATGTCCTCTGCATAAGTGACGGGTGTGACTCATCCCGGGTAGTCTTATCACCTTCATTGGCTTGATTGTCTGCAGCAAGTTGGTCGATCAAGAGAATATGTTCTGGTTGTACGAGAAACGAAACTGGAGTATGATGCTGTACGTCTGTACCAGGTCCCATTTTGTTGCTAGCTCATCCTGAGCCGGAACAGGGTCACGAATGGAAAAATTACGTCTCGGCTTGTACCGCTGGTTGGGGTGGGGCTTGCAACCCCTCCCCGTAACAAATACCCACAGCCACCAACAAAGTTAGAGGCAGAGTTCAGGGCGGGGGCTATAAGCGCGGGCGAGCCTCTGGCCATGGCCCCGATCAATGTATGCTGGGGGGTCCGACCGTGCAGACTTCTCGGATGCCAAGGCACCAGAGGGGCCTGCCTGCGGGAGCCCTGTGTCCTGAGAGGGGCGGGAGGACCCCCTAGCCCTACTTCTGATTTTGGGAGTGCCGGTGGGGCTGCAGATGTGGTGCCTGCACGTTGGACCGCTCCTGGGGTGAACCTACGAAGAGTTCTGTGTGTAGGCTCCAGGAATGTCCTGAGTCTCTCAGAGGATCACCGACTGCCTCATTTATCAGACGAGCTCAGTAGGCTGAGGGTGGATATGGTGGGGCTCTCTGAGACAAGGAGGCCTGGCAGTGGCGAGACCAGTAGGTTTTACTTACTACTGGTCCGGCATGAGCAATGGTCACCATGTCAAGGGGGTAGCCATAGGCGTCTCCAGCAGACTGCAGCCGTCTGTTGTAGAGGTTACACCGGTTGATGAGCGTATAATGCGATTAAGGCTGAAGCACAGTGTAGGCTTCATGTCTGTTGTTGCTGTATATACTCCTACCGAGGTGTGTGAAACTGAAGAGAAGGAGATGTTCTTCGCCAAACTCGACTCTGTACTGGACCAGTGTTCCCGTCGTGATCCACTCATTGTCCTCGGCGACTTTAATGCTGTCACTGGCACCGAAAGTGCTAGCTATGAAATATGTGTTGGTCCCCATGGTTCTGGTACCAGAAATGACAATAGCTCTTTCCTTCTGAATTTTGCAAGATCCATAAGGCTGAGAATTGCGGGTTCCTGGTATCAGAGACCAACGCTTCACCGCTGGACTTGGTATAGCAATGCCGGAGGGGTAGCGAAGGAGATCTATCATATCCTTGTCAATACTCGTTGGAGGATCCTCCAGAATTGCAGGGTTTTTCGGAGTGCCGAGTTCTTTGCGACTGATCACAGGCCTGCTGTTGCTTTACTCAAGCTTCATATCAAGTCCAGAAAGCCTCCAAGAAGCAACCACACAGTGTTTCATCTTGAGAAGCTGAAGGACTTGACATGTGCACAAAAGTTTGCAGTGAATCTCCAATCGGTTTGGAGTGCTCAACACCCTTGAGGACCCTGAAGAGCTATGGGATACCTTCAAACGTGAGACTCTTGAGGCTGCCTATTGAGCTCTGAAGAAACTCCGCTCCAAGTCTACTTCTCAGGTGAGTGCTATCCGAACAGCAGATGGTTGCCTCCTATCGGACGCAGATGGGCAGATGGCTCGTTGGGCTGAGTACTCTGAGCAGCTGTTCACGGTGGATCCTCCAAGCGGACAGCTCCGGATTGCAGGATTGCAGACGCTGGATGATGATCCACCCATTGACGAAACTGCACCCTCCATTGGCGATGTCAAACAGGCTGTGGCAAAGTTGAGGGGTGGAAAGGCAGCTGGCATCTGCAACATCAGTGCAGAGCTGCTCAAAGCTGGGGGTGAACCCATGATCTGTGGGTTGCATGCTGTCTTGACTGCTGTATGGCATTCAGGTACCATTCCCCCTGACTGGAAGAAGGGGTTGGTCGTCCCTATCTGGACGGGGAAAGGGGACCGTCAAGACTGCAGCAACTACCGTGGAATAACGCTGCTCAGCGTACCAGGCAAGGTGCTTGCCCATTTGCTGCTGACACGGATCAGCACTCACCTGCTGAAGCATCAGAGACCTGAACAGTCAGGGTTCACGCCCGGTAAGTCAACAACTGACCGTATCCTAGCGCTTCGCGTACTGGTGGAGCGCCGACATGAGTTTCGACATACAATGCTTGCAGCCTATGTCAGTCTCAAGAAGGCGTTTGACTCAGAGCATCGAGAGACACTCTGGGATCTTCTACGTCTCTGTGGGATTCCTGCAAGGATTATTGGTCTATTAACTGGCATGTACTCCGGGACTGTAAGTGCTGTGAAGCGTGGAGGAGGCGTGTCCAGCTTCTTCCCTGTGAATACGGGTGTGAGGCAGGGCTGTGTGCTTGCTCCATCACTTTCAACACATGCATGGATTGGGTACTAGGCAGAGTTGTGGAACAAAGTCATTGTGGAGCATCTGTCGGCAACACCAAGATTACAGATCTTGTTTTTGCCGATGATTCAGCAATTTTCGCTGAGTCACTGGAGGGTTTGGTAATGGCTCTAGAGGCACTGCACGAGGAGGTGAAGCCCTTGGGACTTAAGGTTTCCTGGGCCAAGACCAAGGTCCAGGTGTTTGGAGGCGTGCTGGATGAAACAGTACAGTCCGTCCATGCATGTGGCGAGGACATTGACATCTTGAAAAACTTCAAATACCTTGGTAGTGTAGTACATAACGATGGTGGGTCGAGCCAAGAAGTCACACGGCGGATTGGCCTGGCCCACGGGGTTATGGATTCGCTCAACACGAGTATTTGGCGCTGTCGATATCTGTGCAGACGGACAAAGATTCGGATCTTCAAGTCGCTGGTGATCCCTGTCTTACTCTATGGTTGTGAGACATGGACGCTGAACACCGACCTGAAGAGGCGAATTGATGTCTTTGGTACTAGATGCCTTCGCAAGATCATGGGATACCTCTGGTATGACTTTGTGTCAAATCAGCGATTGTTCCACGAGACTGATTCGAGGCCTATTACTAGCATAGTCCGTCAGCGCCAACTGCGGCTATTTGGGCATGTGGCGCGATACCCGGAAGCCGACCCTGCTTGTCGGGTTGTTTCCGTAAGGGACAACCCAACTTGGAGGAGGCCTAGGGGACGCCCACATAACTCTTGGCTGCGGCAAGTCGATGCCTCCTGCTGGGACTTACTCGGTATAGGAAGGGAGCCTGCATGGAGACTCGCGAGGCGTGACCGCCAGGAGTGGCGCCGTAGGGTAGGCGAGGCAACGCGCCCCCCGGCGTATGCCCCCCATGATTGACTGATGATTGTACCGTTGGAACCTGTTGTTGATGTTGATTCGTAGTTATCAAGACAATCTGTCTACCTTCTTGCCAAAGAACATCTAAGGCCGGTGATTCTAATTGTGCATCAAGGGTGTTCTTTTGAGGGTACGTAATCCTCTGTAGAATGTAGCGATGCTGCCCCTCCTCTTCAGTAAATCCTTCATAATGTGTACATGCTTCTTGGAAGTATCGATGAGGATGTGATGTGTTGGAACTCGAAAATCGTTGGGAAGTTGGTGAATTCACGGCTGTAAAATTGTAGTCCGCTGTCGGAAAAAGAGAGTTGTTGAGGAGCTGTGTTCAGCAAATAAACTTATGAATATCTCAATGACTTCACGCTTAGTGGTTGCTGTCAACCTCTAAACAAAACATAGGATGAAAAGTGATCAATAATTATGATATAGCCCTGCTTTCCATAATAGAACAGGTCAGTACTGACTTCCTTCCATGGCTCCTGCGGTACTGGGTGCTGATGATCTGGCGTCAGTTCCGTGCAGTCGTTCGCCAGGTGAGTGAACTAACAGGATTGACATACACTGACTGTCTTCGATGTTATATCGTATTCAGAGTTAATACATGTCTTATCTGGCACGTTCCATCTTCACTCTCCCCTGGTTACTTTCATAAAGTTTATCAATGTACAGTGGACACAAGGGCTTCGGTATAACCGGTATGACAACTACCCTTCAAAAAAAAAGTAATCATTAGAGGGAAAATTACCATATTTTCTCAGTATCTTCATCTTTCATTCTTTTCTCCGATAAGCTCTGGAACTCTACCGTCTTTATGTTTTCTGCTTACAACTCGAAGTGTTTCAAAGTAGGTTTTTTTATGACTATATTAGTGAGCTTCATTTGACGCTATTTTTTATGCTTGTACGTAGGAAGGTCGCAGATAAAATCAATAGAAATTTTCTTAGAATGGATGCCAACTGATATGTCGGGCTTATCCAAATATAAAGGGATTAGCCAAAAGTAGTGAGGATAAGTGACTTGAAAATTCCCTCTTAAAAGAGTTCAAGTCATAGGAAGGTAGAAATACACAAGTGAGCAGGGAGCTCCGGAGTGTACCAGAGAAAGGAATGAATGACTAGGAAAACTGTTTGATTCTTGCATTTGACAGATGGATAGAATAGAGGTCAAAGAAGAGAAAAAAATCTTGTACAACTAAGCAGTGAGAGGAGGGGAGACATGCAGTTAACAAAATAAGAAGAGCAGTTGGCATGAAAAATATCAGTACAATATAACAAGATATGCAACATTATTGCAAGAAAAAAATAGATGATGAAGATATTCAGCTAGAAGAGAGGGGATAATCAGATGAAAAGCCTTTGATTTTACCCTGTCTGAAAGAGCTGCAGGAGTCTATCCATCTCATACGTGTAAAGCATATTACATACATGGTTGGACAAAGCCCTCATAGAGAGTTAGTAATTGTGAGGATTGGTGGATGAGAGAAACTGGCATAGACGACTCATCACACACACATTGAAATAACTTCATAGAATTTATTTCAGCCAGATGTAAAGTTTTCATTGTATGTTAGAAGTAATAGACATACTGAAGATTTTCAGTGTAGAAAATGCGGGAGGGGCATAAACTGAGTGCCAATTTAGAAGAGGAGATTGTTGTCTGATAGATTGCGCTGAGCTGATAGATGATAAAATTTATTTTTGAGGCATTGGATAAAACTGAGGTTGTCCTTCCTTAATATTTTTTTGACAGAGAGAGTGATCAGAGGTCAAGTGTTTTGTTATTTTCTTGAATGTTCTATTTCCTTCCTGAAGTGTTCATAATGTGTGAGAGTGGATAGGACAAAAAGTTTAGTTTAAAAGATCACTGGTGAATAATACGAGGAAAGTGGACAGAACCTAGAGCACTGTTTAAGAGACTGTCTACTAAACAGCAATAGAACAGTTAAAAAGGAAACGAGATGAAATTGTAGAGAAAATTATAGACGCCATAGGATAATTTAAACAATCGAAAGTTCATTATTTGTTTATGTAGTGCAGTCCCAAGGCGTACGAGACAAGGAAACAATATGTTACAACTTGGTTTATTCTATATGTTCCAAACTGTAGGACCGGACCACATTAGCACAAAACATGATAATTACAAGTACCCCCAAATCACAGAGTAATACATAGCTAGTCAATAAATTCACAAATAGTGTCGATACCTAACCCATACTATCTGATTTATATCACATTGAAAGTCCTTGAAAGGTGTCACAGTAACAAAAGCCGAAACAGCAACTCCAGTACAGCACAGTGAATATAACAAATCATCGCTGTAAAGGACGATCATTAAATAACAAATAAACACTAGTCACAAAACTCACAACAATGCCGCCACCACCTTGAACGCTGGTAGAGGGAACCAGGGGTGATATTAAACTGGGATGCCGCCTGCGAGCGTTCCACATAAGTGATAATTTTAAGTGTCCCGGTGTGTTCAAAATGTGTTACACAATAGCTGGTGTTTATACTCCGAACCTGCCTCCAGACTTTCAAAGAGAAACCCTCAGCACACAAACCTGTATATGGATACTGAAGAACGTTTACATTTTACGCAGTAAATTAGTATAACCGAAAATACACATAATACTAATAGAAAGCTGAAAAACCAATAAAAAACAACGATCTAACAAAAGTCCGGTGGAAAACACTGGAATCCGAGGTGAACATATCAGAAAACGAGCCCTTTAATAGATAATAATAATATGATGCTACAGGTACGTGTTACAGTTTAAGTCAAGATAAAAATTTCCCTAAAATTTTTAAAACAGATGACCAAGACCCAGTATGGAAAGCTAAGGAATCACCAATAGAGCAACCTTGACGGAAATCATACTGGCGATCAGATAGAAGAAGAGAAGATGAGGTGATGTTAAAGAGTCTTCCTGTTGAGGATACGCTCATAAATAGTCAAGTAATAAGAGTGTTGTTTGAAAGATAAGAACGGTCACTCTTTTTAGGAACAAACTTCTCACAGGAATTGAAGGTGGAAGTCCACAGACAGTTAAAAGAGTTTCACTAGACAAGGTGCAAGCAATAATATACAGTTTTTAGAACAATAGAGGCAACAAGGGAGGGAGGGGAGGGAGGAACAAGCCAAACTTGGTATTGTGCATTACCTCAAAAACTCAATTTCTCCACCTATCACAACCTTCCAAACAACTCTACTTCTTTTTCAATGAAAAAGCCTGAACTTAGCCTGTCCTCTTTTACACTGAACGTCCTCGGTAAGCTCTTTACTTATGATTCTAAACTAGGAACTTCATAATCACATCTCTAGCAAATACAGTTTCTATGAGTTTAGGTTTTCTGAGTCGTCCCAGCCAGTTTAACTTGCCTTAGCTATTGAGAGGTCTGTACAGGGGCTTCCCACATCCTTCGATATATGTTCATACATATGTTTGGAAGGTTCCATTCATACAGCTGCTCTACAAAATGTGGAATCAAAATTTCTTTTTAACAACTCATCTTCTCTGATCGTATTCAGCGTCTTGACTCAAATCGCAGCAATGTTGCATACTTTCTTATTTCCTATCGCTGTTATCATGCTAATTACTTCTCTGATCTGGCTAACTTCATGCCTCCCCTTTTCTTGGGGCATCTTTACAAACAGTTTTCTTCTTTCTTTCACTCCGATTTTGTCAACCTGTCTGATTCAATAATCAACTGGTTTTCTCAATCATTCATCCTTTTCTGAGGTAAATTTCCGAACTCCTTACCTGTGTCTGCATATCCGTCTAGTAATGAGACGTAGATATGGCATTTGTCTAAGGGAATACGGAAGAAAATATTTACGGCCGTATACAGAGAATGACAAAATTCTGTCTTTTTGGCAATAATGAATATATTTACAAGGAAAAAAGACAAAACAGAATGACAAAAGACATATAATTCAAGAATATGGCAAAAGATTTAAAGAACAAATATGATGATACTAAATGGTCCCAACTTCTTCAATGTCAAATTACTCTTCAAGTCACTGTCCAGTTATTGTCCGGTCACTGACATCCAGGAGCTAACCGACAAAGTCAATTGCCAGTGCATATAACACCCGGAATGTATCAAATCAATCGAGACACCATATAAAGAGTGTGTGGTGACTATATGCTAGGATATGCATGTGTGAATGTAGAAATAGTGAGTGTGAGTATTGTGGGATAACACATTAGCTTAGTTAGGACACATACACTAGCTAACATACAAACAACTCCGGGGTACGACAACTGCTAGTCACACCCTACGCCAGGCAACGCTATCGTATCAGATCAGCGGAGGCAAGCCAGGTCAGATACACGTTCCGTGTTGCGCTCTTTGTATTTAAGCCAATACACCTACAAAACGTACATTCTGTGTTTGTTGTGCTCACCTCTATCACCAGAAGAACCTATAGGACGGTGTTGCCTTAAACAGCACGAACATGGCGCAGTGAGTAATTAGTTTTGGTGATATGTGATTGTACAACCTGCCGGCTTACCCACACCACCCGCTACCAGCTTCATTTCTTCACTACAGCTCTTCTATAGTGCTACAGTGCCTTACAGTGAAGTGTACGTGTGTGTACCGTCGCTTAGTACAGTACAGTGTTTGTCAGTGTTAGCATAATGTCGCCCCTCGGGCACTAGTACATAGAGGGGAAATTGCTTCACGCCGCCTGGCATCAGGAGCCCGAGGCGACAAACAACTCCCCTCATCGCTGACACAGCATTGACGGACGCTCCCCTTGCCGGCTCACCGGCACCACGCACAGTACCACACACTGGTCCCTCTTGCACACGGGAACGTATTTATTTTCTGTGAGAAGACTCCGAGGAGTTGACCTGGTCTAAAGCAGAAATAAATGCCACCCGGTAAGAGACAGGGAAAGAAAACTCCACAGGACCAGCCAGACACTGCGACAGTAGCTTCAGACATGGCTGAAGCACACACACCTCCCGAGTTGATCTCTTTCCTTCAACACATGGAGCGCCGAGACGAACAGCGACGCGAGGAGGAACGACAGCGAGAGGAACAGCGACGCGAGGAGGAACGACAGCGAGAGGAACAGCGACCCGAGGAGGAACGACAGCGAGAGGGACAGCGACAACAGGAATTTGCTGCTCTATTATCTGCTCTCAGCCAGCAGATGACAAATCTTTCTGCTGCCACCTCGGGAGTGACGTCATCCAGCTCGTCCCCCTCCTCCTCCTCCTCCTCCTCCTCCTCCTCCTCCTCCTCCTCCACTCCTCCTACTCCCAGCCGCGCGCCAGCTCATGTCATATCGCCACCACCCCTCCTACAACCTGACACTTCTTACCAGGGTTTTCGGGATTGGCGTAGACGATGGCGAGATTACTCAATGATGACAGACTTAGCTACACTGCCTCTGAGTAAGGTTCACATACGTACAACTGCGTACCTGCCTCTGTCCTGCAGTGCTACACACACTCCACTACCGTCTTCAGATCCCAGAGGACGACTCTACACCCATTGAAGACATCATTACCACGCTCGATGAACACTTCAAAGCCCAGACCAATGAGGCTCTACGTCGGCGTGAATTGTTCAGCTGCCGCCAGATGATCGGTGAACGATTTAATGAGTTTTATGTACGAGTCAAAACTCTCGCGGAAGCGGTGGAGGTTTGCACGGGAGGCCACGCTGACTGTGAATCGACTCAACTCAAACAGGTGATACTGATGGGAGTGAGCGACCAGGAGTTGGTTCAAAAACTCATAGATGTAGTACCGACTCATACACTGGACCAGGTAGTGCAGCACTGCTACGCGTATGAGGCAGCCAGACGCACAGCCAGCGCTATCATCTCTCCTTCAACTGCTGCTCGTGCTGTTTCCTCATACATGAAGGGGAAGAAAGCGCAGCAGCGTAACTCTTCTTCGTCTTCCACGACATCTCAGTCTCCCGACACGTTTTCATGCGACTGTTGTGGCCATTCTCACGCCAAGGGTCAATGAAAGGCGGCAGACAACATATGAAGTAACTGCGGCAAGAAAGGACACCGCGTCAAGACTCCCCAGTGCCCCGCCCTTAGTGCTACATGTAGGAGGTGTGGCAAACGCGGCCACTTTGACCGGTATTGCCGCTCCACAAAGCCTTCAACACCCGACGCAACGCAGACAGGGAGCAATACACCACCAGTACAGCCTTATAAGGGAAAGGGCGCCGCCAACGTCCCCCGCATCGAGGACAACAGACCTTCTGACACGTCTCCGTCCGTTGTGGTCAAGATTACCCACAATAAAGGCACAAGTACACTTGCTTTGTTGCCTGATACCGGTGCAGACTCAACCATTATGGGCCCAGACTACTTAATCTCCATCGGCTTAACACTGGAGGACCTTCACCCGACTACACAGACGCCGATCTACGGTGCTGACGGTTCACCCATGCTGCCAGCCATCGGTTCTGTACAGGTTCAACTAGAGGTGAAAGGGAAAGGTATCCAGGAGTGGATTCACGTACATCCCAACATACCTGTTCCCCTCTTATCATACAGGGCTTGTATGGAACTCGCTCTTATCCCTGAACAATTCCCCAGCCCCATCGCACAGGTAACTCACGCGGCGGTGCAGAGTGGTGCCACGGAGCGGCACGGCAAGGACAGCAACAACCCCCACGCCTCTCCACCACCTCCCCCCTTCACCTGTTTGACCACTCCTGCTCAAGCCAGATCGTACTTCTTGAAGGAATACGCCGACGTTCTCTTGAAGAAAGAAGACCTTCAGAGGATCCCACTGCGGCCTATGGTAGGGCCACCGATGCGAATCCACTTGCGAGAGAACGCTCAACCCTTCGCAATTCACACCCCACGGCAGATTCCACTCGCATACCAAGAAGCGGTCAGGCAGGAACTTCTGAGCATGGAGGCTCAGGGCATCATCGCCCCACTGGCGACACACCTCCAGCTTGGTGTTATCCACTCGTCGCAGTACCCAAGCCGAATGGAGGCTTGCGCATAACTACCGACTTATCCAAGTTGAATAGTCCAGTCTCACGGCCTACTCACCCATCTCCTACGCCTTTCGCCGCCATCCGAAGTGTCAAACCAGGTAACAAGTTTTACACCACAGTTGACGCCCTTCATGGCTATTGGCAAATGGAATTAGCGGAGGAAGACCAACACTTGACGAAATTCATCACACCCTATGGTCGCTTCAAATACCTAAGGGGTCCAATGGGCTTCGCCGCTACTGGCGACGCTTTCTGCCGCAGAGGTGACGCCGCACTTCAGGGCATTACTAACTGCGTAAAGGTGGTAGACGACGTCCTTATCTACGAAGAAGAGCTCCTGCCACACCTACACTGAGTTAACAACGTCCTTGCTCGCTGCCGTGCTCATGGCATTACTCTCAACGCGGAGAAGTTCGCCCTCGCCAGGCCCGCTGTTAAGTTCTGCGGATTCATGCTTTCCACGGACGGGATAGCTGCTGACCCTGATAAAGTAAGGGTCATTGCAGAATTCGCCACACCAGCTAACATCACCGACCTACGATCCTTCATAGGGTTGGTAAATCAGCTGGCAGAGTTCTCCCCTGAAATCTCCACCGCAGCACACCCACTACGTCCCCTCATGAGTCCAAGACGAACCTTCACTTGGACTGTGGATCACAACACTGCTTTCCAGAGAGTTAAGGAAGCCCTGGCCAGACCACCGGTTTTGTCCGTGTTTGATCCTTAGCTACCAAACATTCTCCAAACCGACGCATCTAGACTCTACGGCATTGGCTACGCCCTCCTCCAAGACCATGGTGGAGGCAAACTCCGACTCATTCAATGTGGCTCACGCTTCCTGACTGACATGGAAACACGCTACGCCACAATTGAGTTGGAGCTGTTAGCTACAGTATGGGCCACGTTCAAGTGTGGGTACTACCTCAAAGATCTTCAAACATTCGAACATGTGACGGACCACCACCCACTTATATCCATACTCAACAGCTACACACTGGATGAAGTCGAGAATCCACGGCTACAGCGTCTGAAGGAAAAGCTGTCACCGTTCTCCTTCACAACTCGCTGGCGTGCAGGCAAGCAACTTTGCATCCCAGATGCTTTGTCTCGCCACCCTGTCAGCGCGCCTACAGAAGAGGACGACATGCTATCCGACGTCTCAGCTCACTTGGCATTTTCTGTGCGAGCGGTGCACTCACTCGCGTCGCCTGACACACAACAAGCCACCACTGACATGCAGCTTCAGGAACTCCAGCAAGCGGCACGCACCGACGAGACGTACGTCCGGCTGCTCAACTGTATTCGCAACGGGTTCCCCACGCATCGTTATGACCTTCACAACTCTCTCCTTGACTTCTGGAAGATTCGTGATGAGCTATACTGCGACGGTGATTTGGTCTTGTACGGCCCACGCATCGTAGTACCTGCAGTGTCTCGCAAGTCTGTGCTACAACGCCTGCACGGTAGCCACCGCGGAGCTGAGGCCACTAAACGTCGAGCCAAGCAGACAGTGTTCTGGCCGGGCATAAACTCAGATATCACCAACACCGTACGTGTTTGTGAGGCCTGTCAGATGCTACTTCCAAGTCAGCAGCAAGAAAAGTACAGGAATGACGACCAGCCCACTCGACCCTACGAGTCTATCTCTGCGGATCACTTTCAAGTCGCGGGGAAGTATTTCCTCATCATAGTTGATCGTCTGTCCGGATGGCCCGTCGTCTTCCCTTGTGGTACAGATACTACGATATCTGCTACTATTCCACACTTCAGCCAGTTCTTCAGTGATCACGGCACCCCAGTAAGACTACGCACCGATGGAGGACCCCAGTTTACAGCGAAAGCCTTCACAGACTTCCGACAACGCTGGAAGGTCAACCACATCGTCACGTCACCTCATCATCCCAAATCCAATGGACACGCCAAGGCTGCTGTCAAGTCGCTGAAGCACCTCATTTCCAAAGCGGCGCCCACTGGGAATAAAAGATGTGAGGATTTCGACCGAGGACTGCTTTAACTGACGAACACTCCCAACCACACAGGACGCTCACCGGCACAGATCCCCTTCGGCCACTCCCTTCGCACTTGTGTTCCTGCCCATCCATGCTCCTTTCAAGCAGAGTGGCAGCCTGACGCGGAGGAGTGCGAATAACGTGCCGCCAAGCGAGACAAGGAAGTTCGAGCTCGCTACAACAGCCGGGCCCGGGAGCTCCCTGCCCTGTCTATCAACCAACACGTGCGGATCCAAGACCGTGACCAAATGGTGGTTCAGGGCAGGTACCGTGGAGGCACAACCAAGGCCAAGGCAGTATGACGTCCGACTTCCCAGCGGCAGCATGATCAGGCGCAACAGGATTCACCTGCGTCCCGTGCCGCCGCCCACCACTGCCCCAGAGGAGGCAGTACCCACGGCTTCTCCAGGTCCTCGACGTTCACCGCGCTTGCGTCAACACCAGGACACGCCTACATGAAGCTCAAGACCCTGCTATGAGCTTTAAGGGGGTAGGGAGATGTGGGATAACACATTAGCTTAGTTAGGACACATACACTAGCTAACATACAAACAACTCCGGGGTACGACAACTGCTAGTCACACCCTACGCCAGGCAACGCTATCATATCAGATCAGCGGAGGCAAGCCAGGTCAGATACACGTTCCGTGTTGCGCTCTTTGTATTTAAGCCAATACACCTACAAAACGTACATTCTGTGTTTGTTGTGCTCACCTCTATCATCCAGAAGAACCTACAGGACTGTGCTACCTTAAAAAGTACGAACAAGTATAGGTGCGGGTATTTACAATTAAGTGTGATATGGATAACGTCAGGGAGCCCTTGAAAGAGAGCATCTGTCCTCTGCCATATAGTGAGGAAGAGTGGCGATGGTGACAGTCAGGACATTGCCGTAGTCTCGGTAGGAGAGAGAAGACTTTGTCACGCAGCTTTAGTGAGCTGTATGCTTGATGATGTAGCGGCAAACAGTTTGCGAACAGTTTGCGAACATTGTTTCCAAACAGTTTGCAAACTGTTTGGAAACTGTTTGCAAACTGTTTCCAAACAATATTTCACATGTATCTGTTTCCCATTCAGAATGGGAAACACAGTGTGTTTGGTGTGTGTGTGTGTGTGTGTGTGTGTGTGTGTGTGTGTGTGTGTGTGTGTGTGACGATGAATCAGTAGTGGGCATCCGAAGAAAATTAAAACCTGCTCCATCTATAATAATAATAATAATTATAATTATAATAATATTAGATTATAGGACTGCTAACTCCACAACGCACGGCTGTCTTTCTCTATCTCTTGCCCTTTCTTGAGTTAATCAACAGTGCCAAGTAATATACAGAGGCTGCTGCAGCAACCTCCACACTAACTACAGGCATGACGACAACTGAGGTCTGGACAGGAAACATTGTTTGGAAACAGTTTGCAAACTGTTTGCAAACAGTTTGAAAACAGTTTGCAAACTGTTTGCAAACATGTTATCGAAAACTGTTTGCAAACTGTTTGCAAACTGTTTGCAAACATTGTTTCCAAACATTGTTTCCTGGTGTGGACAGGGCTTAATGTTTTGACCCTGCATGAGGTTTTAGTGCTCAAATCATGTGTGTCTCACTCACTGCACACACATATAGTCATATATAACCTTCCTTTTAGTACCACAAATAGCACTAGTTCTAATTTGGACCAGTTTTGGTCTGACAAGGTCTGGTCTGGAGAAGTACATGGTTTACTGTGAACTTATCACCTCTACATTAACGTTTGTAATATTCGCAGTGTTCTATCTATTTTTCAATCTGAAGATCATCACCTCTCCTCCATTAAACCTCCTCTTCTTTTTTCTCACAAAAACCCAAGTGCCTGAGGCAACTGATAATATCCCAATTTTTTGTTCCCTGCTTTTTCTATCCTCATTTTCTTCCCAAAGCTGGATGTCAAGTCTATATGCGCAAAGACTTGGCCTCCTCTCATGCCCACGCTCTTAAATATTTCAAATGATTCACCACATGGCTTCAACTCACAAGTCACTCTCTAGCTACATTTATGTGTGCTGTCTAATTATCCTGTAACTCCTCTGACTAGCTGTTTAACTTCCCAAATGGAGCACATTGTCTCACAACCCATTAGCAGAGATTTCCATCCTTTGAGATTTCAATGTTCATCATCAGCTTTTGCCTTCCTCTCCTGTCACTGACCATCGTGGTAAACTAACCCTCAAATTGTCTATCTCCCATTTTCTAGAGCAACTGGTGCAACACCTTACTCGTATTTCTGACCGTCTTGTAGATATGCATAACATTCTTGACCATTTTCCTAGCTCTGATCTTTCTGCTTTGTTGTTACCCCATCTTCTCCGTTGTGCTCCTCCGATCACAATCTCATATCTGTATCTTGTCCTATTTCTCAAATTCCTCCACAGTATCCCCTCGAGAATTTTGGCATCTGGTCAAAACATCACATTCTTCACATTTCCTTTCTTTATTTCATCATGATGCCACCACTACCATCACGTCTGCCTCTAAAGCTGAATTCTTCTATCAAACCTTTGCCAATAATTCTACCTTGAAGGATTTTCGACTTGTCCCTCCTCATCCTCCTCCCTCTGACTATTTCATACCTTTGGTTAAAACTTTCAGTAATAATATTTTCCATGTCCTAGCTGGCCTAAATCCTCAAAAGGCTTAGGCATCTGCTGATGGGTTTCCTCCTGTTGTTCTAAAAAAAAATGTACCTGTGTTTGCACTTTACTGGCCAAAACTCTTCAGCTCTGTCTGTCTGCCTTTCCTTCTTGTTGGAAATTTGCCTACATTCAGCCTGTTCCACAAAAGCGTGACCGTTGTAATCCCTCAAGCTACTGCCCTAAACTTTTAATCTTTTGCTTGTCTTATTAATCTATCGTCAAAAGGAAAACTCGTAAACGTCTATCACTTCACAAGCTATCTGATCGGCAGTATGACTTACGTCAAGGTTTCTATATTGGTAACCTTCTGGTTTTCCTTACTGGTGCATCGGTGGGGACGTGCTTTAACCCTTGCAAAGCTTCATTATCATTGTCTTTGTTATTTTTTATAGTTTTATATGTATGTATGTATATATATATATATATATATATATATATATATATATATATATATATATATATATATATATATATATATATATATATACATACATACATATGTATATACATCTTTTGTTTGTATTTTGCATGTATTTTGTATATGTATTTTGTAAATACATTTTGTATCTACAAAATACATATGCATTTATACATTAATATGATGTTACTTATGCATTTGTCTTCACCACCAGTACCATCAGTAAGTATCAATTACAAGTACATTGTAGTTATGAACAGTAGAAATAGGTATATTAAGGTACATATTAATGCCGGCTACAGCCTTGTGGTCCGTACAAGATCACCTAACCTAAGACTTTTTTATAGCAACGAAAAATAACAACTAAGTAAAAGGATCCTCCGCTCTCTTTGGTATAAGCCTCACATAAACAAGTCAGAAATAAATATCCTACGACATTAGAGAATCAAATAAACAAAGAGAAAATTCTATGAGAAAGAGTTTAAATTAGTAAAATGAAGTGCCTCCATTTCCCGAAGGCAAAGAATTTTTCATCTTTAATAAACAAACACTATTAACAACAAACTTTGGGCAAAATAAACATTATTTTCTTTATTTTCTTTTTCTAAATTGAGTATTACAAGAAAACCCACTCCACAGAAGATTTTTTTTATTCATTTTTTCTTACTTGTGACGGTAAAAAGATTTTCGAACAGTTTTACAAATAATTCCTAGCGAGAGAGAGAGAGAGAGAGAGAGAGAGAGAGAGAGAGAGAGAGAGAGAGAGAGAGAGAGAGAGAGAGAGAGAGAGAACTCAGCTAGTAAGAGGATATCTTCAACTAGCCACCTTTTACTCTCTTCTCACTTCGTGTAATACTTCACCTGTTCCATTGCTAGAATGAGGCAGCGATTAACACCCATCTTGTTGCTCCGTTGCTTCATGTGATGTTAAGCCAATAAATTCTTGCACTTGTACTTTTCTAAAACACTGATCCTTTATAAGCTCGCTATATTGCTGGCCTTGTGACCTTTCTAGATTATATGTAATCATGCGCCACCTGACCTTTATGTGGCGAAATCTTGTTATAATTAAAGAGTCAGAAAAATTTGTGTATGTCTGCATGTGTGTGTGTGTGTGTGTGTGTATGTGTGTGTGTGTGTGTGTGTGTGTGTGTGTGTGTGCACGCGCGCCCGTGAGTGCGGGAGTGTGTGCGTACGTGCTTGCGTGTGTGTATGAGTGCGTGTCTAATAATCTATTAATGAAATTTGGAGTTTTGTTGTTAAAAATCTACGTTACATGCGAACTTAACTAATACTGTATCTTCTTGCAATATTTTCAATTAAAGGAAAACAATGACCACTACATCAGCCTCGGAGTCCCTCTTCGCTTCATTGCTACTTTGGACTTTATATATATATATATATATATATATA
>CM035206.1:2823603-2841278 GCA_020233015.1 Callinectes sapidus | reverse complement strand
ATATATATATATATATATATATATATACTAATTTTGGACGATCCGTTTACACCAATTGAAATAGAACGTGCTTTATATAATATGGGCACTATTCAAATGCAGCGTTTATTAGTTAGTGTTACCTACCTGCTAGGTGCTGTAGTTACTATTCAGGTAGTCAGGTAATAGGTTGTTATGCAATAACTATAAAGGAATTAGTATTATAGATATTCTTGCTAATATTTATGATACAATGATATAAAATACTCAGTCTCTGGTGTGATGTTGATAAATACCAAGCAGATGCTCAGAAAAAAAATGTGCGACTGCGTAAGATGTAAGAGAGTAAAGTTATATGTTTGTTTATAGATTTCAATAAAGAGTATGATCGGGTCCCTCGGTGAAAAATAGTGGAGCATCTTCCTGCCTTGAGGTGTAGCACAGTGATGTTGCGGGGAATTAAGCTCATGTATAAATGTACCAAGAGTGTCCTCAAGTCAACAATTATAGACGCCTCTATTGGTGTTCGTCAAGGGCTTTCAGCTGTTTATTGTCTGTTACATATGTAAACCACATTGTAAAGATGCTAAAGAGATTAGTACCAACTGATGGACTTTTAGGCAACCTATATTAACTATTATTGATGAATGATACGGTAATACTTGCAAAGAGTCGTGAAATGTGTGAAAATACTCTCTGTCGTATGCCAGCTTTGGTAACAAAATGGTATGAAGATCCATTAAAAAACTATTTTTTGTACAATTGATGGTGTGGACTGTGATAGACATTGTTTGTTGAGTGAAGAATTACGGGTGAGCTATGCATCGAAGTTGGGCATTGAGTTGGGCATTGAGTTGGGCAGGAGCGAAGCGGTTGATTAACCATAAAACCACTAGTGAAGCGGTAGTGAACAAATTCTCGATATTCAGTGCGTCCAACATCCAGATGCCATTTATTTACAAGAAAAAGGTATTTAATGCTGGGGCCATGTCATCTCTCTTACACTGTGTAGAATCGTGGCTGAGAAATAAAACCAAAAGTATTAAAAGACAGTACAATAAGTAAGTAAAGTGTTTACTTGGTGTTAGAAACAACGCGAGTATAAACCTGTGAATGATGGAACCTGGTATACCTCCCATATAAAGTGTTATCGAAAAGTAGTGTTTTATGCCATCAAAAGGAGAGGTGGATATGAGTAAGCCGTTCCATCAAGTGTACCACAAGTGTAGGGAAGCAAGCATCTCAAGTCTTCTGTCTATAGGAAGAACAATGATACGTGAAAGGAGTAAAAACCCTTCAGGGAAAGTAAGAAGTTATGTTCAAGAACATTCACAGCCAAAATAATAAACACATATGTAACAGAACTACAGTCGCAGATGACTGTGCACAACATATATAACGAAAAAATGTATATTCCTGGTTATATGATAGTGTCAATTACTAGGTTACATGTGATGTCTCAGCCTTCGAATTGATGTTGAAAGGTGGAGTGAACACCACGAGTAGGTCAGTGTGACAACACAAGTGTACAGTCTGAAAATCATATATATATATATATACATATATATATATATATATATATATATATATATATATATATATATATATATATATATATATATATATATATATATATAGATAGATAGATAGATAGATAGATAGATAGATAGATGGATACACACACACACACACACACACACACACTCACACACACATAATGCTATTTATCTCAGTAATGTCCAGATAGATACCGAAAGCTGAATTTTTGCAATACTATTGACTTATTACAGGAGCAGGTGTATTTATGTTCATGGGGTTCTGATGATTTGGGATTGAAGAAGCCTTTTTTTTTTTTCTTTTTTTTTTAGGTTAAATCTGTGTAGCTCTTATCAAATGATTTTGCACTATTTATGATTGGACAAAGTTGAGTTTTTTTCTGTCATTTGTAGTTTTTTTTAAATCTGAATTTAATGTATAACAAAGTTTTGACAGTAAGCAACAACAACAACAACAACTGGTACTACTACTACTACTACTACTATTAGGCCTTTGATATTTTTGGTGAAAGGATATTTTTATTATAAATGTTTTGCAAAGCGTTTTCTTTATAGTGATAATGATTGTGATATCTATAATACTGTTATGCTGGCCCCCCCGTCCACACACAGCTTCCAAGGCGACGACAGGTACACTCTTATCAAGTACCAACAGCGTCACCCTCAGGACAGCATACAGCACGGGGTCGGCAGCACACACACAGGGACACTTCTCGGCGAAGATTCGTGGCTAGCAAGGGAAGCGAGGTACAGACCCACAGACCCCAGACTTAATCAGAGAGGCAGGAAGACAGTTAAAGGCACGACACAACTTCCTTACTTTACTGGCACACAAGAGTTAATACAGGATGTCACACAGTACTTATACCACAACACAAACAGGGCAGGAACGCGTCCTCAAGGGAGACAGGCAGGCGCTCTCATCCTCAGGGAGAGCGGGGCAGGTTCGCGTCCTCAGGGGAGAGCGGGGCAGGCGCTCTCATCCGCAGGGAGAGCGGGGCAGGCTGGCGTCCTCTCACCTCACTGGGCCCCAACCTCTTCTTCTCTCGTCTCTCCCCTCACTGGCACTCCTGTCGCCGCCCGCCGGACCCGGCGGGCCGAAACTATTTGCTGACAACAGCCCCCCTTTCCCTTGTCCCCTCTAGCCGCGTCCTAGTCGCGTCCCTTCTACTGGCCAATCAGGCACAGAATATCCACCTGGCCGCAAACTCCAGCCCTCACTACCACTTCTGCACCAATGTCATCATTGCCAATCTGGTAGCATTGCCAACGCTATCTTCACACTAAGCGCCGCCGCAACAATACGTATATACCGTAAGCCGGGAAATTGAGTATAGGAAGTAGATAGTGTAAATGATTCCATTAAGGGTCTCATCGGGTTAAGTCGTACAACATAGCTAGGATTAAGGAGAGAATATTGCATCTCCCATCGGGTAACTAGTTTGGCAAGGATTCGAACCTGGGCCGCCTACACTGGAAGCCTAAGACGAGCCACAATAACCAACTCTGTCACACAGGCCCATGCTTTTACAAGGTGTAGTTTAATGTTAGTGTATAAAAAGTCGAATCTTCTGATCATGTTTCATGTTGTGTTGCATCTTTTGTGTCTTTTTGTATACTGTATGTTAGTATAGAAAGTACCTAACCACACACGAGAAGACCCTTCTTGCCAATGACACACTTTCATGATAATGTTTCTGAAAGTTTTTCAGCATATATAACAGAAGACTGTAATGCTGCCCCTCAACTATAGACGGAGATGGCGTCGACGTCATGGTTACAATTCATATATATATATATATATATATATATATATATATATATATATATATATATATATATATATATATATATATAGATAGATAGATAGATATATAGATATATAGATAGATATATAGATAGATAGATAGATAGAAAGATATTACGCACGTGAGTGTGTGTGTAACTTGTCGTTTGGGTGGTGCAAGAGAACTCGTGTGAGGTATCTGTTGGCCACGCAATAAAACAATTTTATATTTTCTTTACATTTCTATGTAAGAGGAAGAAGCCAATCAAAGGCAACAAACTCAGAGAAAAAAACAACAACAACTATTTTTGCAAGTCCACCGAAAGAAAAAAAGAGCCGAGAGACAGGGACAAATATCTTGAAACCTCCTTAAATAGAATCAAATTATAAGAAGTCAGAAATACAGATGCAGGCAGGGATTTCCAGAGTACCAGAGAAAGGAATGAACGATTGAGAGCATTGGTTAACTCTTACATCAGAGAGTTAGAGAAAATAGAAGTGAGAGGAAGAAAAAGTTTTGTGCAACGAGGCCACAGGAGGACGGGAGCCATGCAGTTAGCAAGATCAATATATATATATATATATATATATATATATATATATATATATATATATATATATATATATATATATATATATATAATGTAGAAGGGAGGCAGCCCACTGAATTGCCGGCCCTGGGAAAGTTCTATTTCAGAGCCCAAAAGACTGGGTTAAGTGTCTTGATACCTCCCTCTTGAAAGAGTTCAAGTCATAGGCAGATGGAAATACAGAAGCAGGGAGAGTTTACCACAGAAAGGGATGAAAGACTGAGAATACTGGTTAACTCTTGCATTAGAGAGGTGGACAGAATAGGGGTGAGAGGAAGAGACAAGTCTTGTGCGGCGAGGCCGCGGGAGCAAGGGAGGCATGCACTTAGCAAGATCAGAAGAGCAGTTAACATGAAAATAGTGGTAAAAGAGAGCAAGCGAGGCAACATTGCGGCGATGAGAAAGAAGCTGAAGACAGTCGGTCAGAGGAGAGGAGTTGATAATACGAAAAGCTTTTAATTCCACCCTGCTCAATAGAGGTGTATGAGTGGAGCCTCCTCAAACATGTGAAGCATGCTCCATACATGGACGGATAAGGCCCCTGAATAGAGTTAGCAGTTGGGGAGAAGAGTAAAACAGGCGGTGACGGCTCAGAACACCTAACTTCATCGAAGCTATTTTAGCTAGGGAGGAGATGCGAGGTTTCTAGTTTAGATTATAAGTAAAGGATAGACCGAAAATGTTCAGTGTAGGAGTGGAGAGTTGAGTGTCATTGAAGAAGAGGGGATAGTTATTGGGAAAGTTGTGTCGAATTGATAGGTGGAGGAATTGAGTTTTCGAGGGATTGAACAACACTAAGTTTGCTTTGCCCTAATCAGAAATTTTAGAGAGATCAGAAGTTTGGCGTTCTGAGGCTTCCCTGCGTGAGCTGTATACTTTTTAAAGGGTTGGTCGTCTATGGAAAGACGTAGAAAAGTGCAAGGTGGTATCATCAGAATAGGAGCTGATAGGGCAAGAAGTTTGGTTTAGAAGATCATTGATGAATAATAGGAAGAGAGTGGGTGATAGGACAGAACCCTGAGGAACACCACTGTTAATAGCTTTAGTGGTGCACTTTTCTTCTGCAGCAACATAGTAAATTTGAAGAGATTTGGCTGTAATCTGTAATATTTTGGTATATATTTATTTCTCACCTGAACAATATCCTGACTTTGGCATTGCAACAGAAGATAGTATACAGTAGCGCTAATCTATTCCTATTTGGTTATGTCTGCCCATGATAACTGGTAACTTACTATTTCCTGTACGAAATTTTGATATACATATACGTTTATCTTGATTATGTTTGACCTGGTACTCCTCAATCCCATAGACTTTTTTTATATTATTTGTAAGTGCTAGAAACACCTCTGCTTATTAAATTTCCATACCATTTGGTTATCCAGATATCTCTGAATTTCTGTTCAACAGCTTTCCTGAACCATCAAAGATTGTTAACTGTCTGCGACATCAACACGCCTGCCATACATTCTAACCAAGGTGATAACTGCAATAAACATACAATACATTATATAACTTAATTTTGTACTACTTCCCATAATTAGTCTGGACCAGTACTTAATCATTCTACATTTAACAATTATATCCATATACTATATCTGTGCTACTATAACGAATACATGGGAAAAGTGCTTAAAAAAATTAATGTGCAATAATTATTTTTCCTGTATAATACTGTCACCCTAGATTTCACAACTATATGTAGGTAAAGGTACAACCATCATGTTAAACAAATATATTTGAATATCAACCGGCAAGTCATATTCACGTGATGTACATATTATCGGATACAAAACCCTGGTTTCTTGTTCCTTAAGAGCCAACTCCCCCTTCCTGAACCTCCCATTATAGTTAAACAAAACACCTAGATAATTATACTCAGTCTCCACTTCAATACTCTCAACACCTAATTGAAAATTATAAATGTTTGTTTGCACTTGTCCTCGGATAAATACTGTTATTATTTTAGTCTTGTCACAGATAACCTTTAACTTCCACTCGGAACAACTATGAAGCGCTGTTAGTGGCTGGTTCATGTTTGCTTCGTTATCATATAGTAACACTGTGTCATCTGCGTACATTAACACAAATAACTTTAAGTAAGCATTAGGAAAACAGTCATCAAAATCTAGGTAATTACAATTAAATCCAATAAGTTTTCCAGCAAATCATTAGTAGAGAAAGCAAAAAGCAATGGCTAAAGTTTTCTCCCTGCCTCACTTCTACATTACATGTCAAAGTGACAGACACCTGTTCATTAACCATTAAACAAGATTTAATATCATCATACATACTATGAATAACATTTTATAATTTACTATTAACATTATCCCCAACAAGTTTATACCACAATCTCTCTCTCCATGCAAAATCATAACCTTTTTGGTAATCTACAAACAAAACCATTTTATATTTCCCTTTAATTTTTGTGGAAATAGTATATTTCCCTACCCCATGTCATCACTGATCCTTCCGTTAAATATTACATTATTATTTTTACACACTTCTGCCAGTCTCTTACCAAAGGAACTTCTATCAGGCATACAGTCTTTATTACCCCTAGTCACCAAGCAACCTCCGGTACTTAGCACGTCACTAACACCAACATCCGATGGTAAATCACTCCTTATATCCTCGTACTCTTGGGTGATGTCAGGCAGGATACCGGTATGGGCATCAAAATCACCGCCAACAACGTGATAACAATCAAAATTTGATAAAAGCTCATCGAGTTCATCAAAATGCCATATCGTGAGTGATTGGGAGGAATATAAACACATGTAATTAGTACATCCTTTTAAAATCCAACACCTCGTACAGAGAGATAATAAGGTTTCCTCACTACTGTTCATCTCTTTTTTCATTTAACATTCAGCAATTGATCGACCTCCTGATTAATACTTACTAAATGCACTTCTGTTCTTATACAGACTATATCAAATCCACTGTTTACCATCACTTTTCTTATGTTATTTGTGTCACCATCGTCACACCTTGTTTTGCACATACACATTACATCATAATTCATCATAAAGCCTATAAAGTCTCTTAGCAATAACTTAGATCGTAAACCAAACACATTAATTGACAAATTATTAATGTGTAAATTTTAAATGGTAATTTCCGCAGGCATAGGTCCTTGTGTAACAGCGGGACTCCTGGCGTGTGTCAAGACCTGCGTACATGAATCACTGTGTATGTGTTTTGGACTAATATTTGTTGGTTTAGAAATACTGTCTCTCTCGGGTGTTGTGTTGTGTCGTTGGTGCTTTTGCTAAGTATAGGTGTTTCACTGCGTGTACGTGTTATGTTTTGAGCAAAATGTTTGCTCACCTGGCTTTCTGTTTACATAGTAATGAATACTCGCTTGGTACTGTTGTACTCTCGACACACCCTACTTCATCAGGTGATCCAGTTTCAGACGTTTCCAGTCAAGTGAGTCGATGCCCACTTTAAAAAGATCCGGTGTCGTGATCTCCACGGCTCTCTCCTTTTCCACGAGCCATGCCAGTATTTTTCCATCCCTGGTGGTGACGTTCCTAACAGCCGCTTGCTCCTTAGCTATTTTTAATAGTGCAAATCTCAGTGGCGTTAAGTCCTCATTAATGTAGATTTTCTTCTGTTCCTTCTTAAGCTTACTTATTTTTCAAAACTGCGTTCCTCTTCTTCCAGTGGCAGAGCCGCAAAATCACAGGCCTGTTTCTGTCAACAACATTCCCCAACCGGTGAACAATGGATATGTCACCCGCATCTAATTTTACTCCAATGTCAGCACCCACCTCAATATCTTTACCTTGCACGATATCTAAATCTTCGTCAGTTTCTTCCTCAATACCAAATATTCGCAGGTTTTCCTTTCTTGTGTATTGCCCAAGACGGTCATTTTAGTAGCGATGTTCGAGGTTGATTTTATGTCTATCACCAGACTTGAGCAGTACCTTGTCAGTGATGTCCTTCACTACCGTTGAAAATGCAGTAATGACTGCCAGATGTTATACTAGCAATATAAAGTATAATGGCAGCAGCAACTTCCATAGCAGTTTTGGTTCCCTTGATAGACTCTCTTCCTTCAGATGTCAAGTTTACAGGCTCATCTTGCACCTTCTGCTTCACTAACTGTTCCAAGCTTGTGGCAAGGGACTGCGCTATTTCTTTTAAAAAGAGTCAATAGAACCGTAGAAGTGTGTGTGTGTGTGTGTGTGTGTGTGTGTGTGTGTGTGTGTGTGTGTGTGTGTGTGTGTGTGTGTGTATGTATGTGAGAGAGAGATTTGAGATTAAAGAGGAGGAGGAGGAGGAGGAATACATAGGAAAGATGAGTGACAGAAGGCCTTGCGACCTATGACGAGGTCACTCGTTCACTATACTACAACTATAACAAACTATATAGTAGGAGGCAAAGATAGGATAGATGAAGCTCCTCCCCACGCACCATTCCCTCAGGCGTTACCCGGCAAGAAATAAAACAAAATATATACCCTGATTATCGAGAGGAGGAGTCAGGGAAATTTATACAGGGAAGATGGAAAAAATGCAGAACTATTGTAACTTCCACTATCACCACCACCACCACCACCACCACTACTACTACTACTACTACTACTACTACTACTACTACTACTACTAAAACTACTACTCTACCACCACCACCACCACTACTACTACTACTACTACTACTACTACTACTACTACAACTACTTCAAAAAAGTTTAGAAACCACTTTCTTTGTAATGCTTGTCTAATTTGATCTTGAATGTGGCTACTGTTTTGAACCGGACGACAGACGCTGGTAGCTTATTCCAGTATTCAACTACGCGAATGTTAAAAAAAAGTTTCTTCGCAAATCAGTAATAAAACGTTGTCCTTTAACTTTCAGCCATTATTTCTAGTTACTGACTGCGAGAGCACAAAAAAGATGTTCGTAATCTATCTTATTTATATTATTAAGTATTTTCAATGTTTTAATGAGTCCCCCTCTTCCAAAAACACACTCATTCCCTGTCTCACTTCATTAATTAACTACTACTCACTCTGCCTTGCTCACATCTCACCGTTGTACTTCAGTGAAAGAAGACTTATTGAGTTTCTCTCAGTGCTGAAGTTGGCCCGTACACGCCTTGAGACCTGTTGAGAGACGGAAAAATTGGAGTCTCTGGTGTGGGAGTGACAAATGTGGCAAATCAATCAATCACACCAAGGCAAAACAAACACAAGAACAACAACAACAGTAATTGGAATGACTAATGGAGGAAATTCAAGCATGTTTAATAGGAAGACAAATTATACTTCATTATACTTCATTATATTTACACACACACACACACACACACACACACACACACACACACACACACACACACACACACACACATTTGCATCATATCATCATATAAACACTCATACATAACATTTGGAATATTTGAAACATTTAATTCCAACGTAAAATATACCGTGGGATGATTACCTACCTACAGAACTGGAATATGAAGATTTTGGGTTTGCCTTTCAGAACTGGACACTCTCTATTGTTGAAACACTCCACCACGTCATGCACAGTGAGGTAATTGTTGTCCGAGGTGAAGAAGGAGGTGTCGTCTTGGCCGTGGCTCATGAACACCACAATGCAGGCAGGAGTCTACGTTGGTGTGCTCCTTCTTGTTGCGGAATTCCCTCGGTGCCTGAATGGTGTCCTGCATGATAGAGAAGCAGCTTTTTTATCTATTTAGCTTTCATTTTTATGTAAGAGGGAAAATCTGACCAAGGGTAGACAAATATGATTCAACAAAAATTACCCATTTAGATGCCACTCCCCGAGGAGGTCCAAGAGAGAGAGAGAGAGATAGTCAAAAAGCATAAATGTCTTGAAAAATCGCCGTCTTAACAAACGATTTCAGGTTATAGGAAGATGGAAATGCAAAAGCAAGTAGTGAGTTCCACAGTGGTGCTGGATTACTAAAGGTCTGTCTTGTGAATCATCATCTTTAGTTTGACAATATTTTTTGCTTTTACCTATCTCTGAAGCCTCTATCTATTTCAGGCTAATTTCTCTCCACCAGGAATGACAGAGGTAAGACTGTCTATGCATGGTGTATGTTTGAGTGTGTGGTGCTTAATCTGGATATGATGGGTGTGTTGGGGACAGACAGAAGCAAGACACATAATTTCCTTGTCAGTGTAGATAGCTTGATTTGCTTTTCATTACTGTTTGTGTGAAAGCCAGCAGATCTATTGTTCCGTTACACCTAAGCATGTCACACCCACCCATTTGGTCATGTTGATGTATGTGGTAGGAAGGCTCATATCCCATCTGGCTGAACAGCTGACCCAGCAGGTTTTGTACGTCAATCTCAGAGCCCGAGCGAGTCTCGTGCTGTTCGTGGAGGAAGTTCTTAGTGGTAGTTGGTCAGGAAGACGTAACCTCGCGGCTCAGATTCATTCCTGTACACCTGCGGGAACAAAGAGAAGATCAGAGGATGTATAAAGTATGTATGTACATTGATACAGACGTGGATTCAGAAAAAGGGCTTTGGGGGGAAGGGCATGATGTTTTAAACAATGCCAGATGTATATTTTCAAGTATCAATATTATAGTTTCTTTTCATTTTCTCTCAACACATGGGGCCTCTCTCTCTTTCTCTTTCTCTCTCTCTCTCTCTCTCTCTCTCTCTCTCTCTCTCTCTCTCTCTCTCTCTCTCTCTCTCTCTCTCTCTCAATAGATAGACACATATATAAATAGATAGCACATAATCATCAAGAAATAAACAAGGCAGCAAATCGTTTACCTTGTCCTTGGCTGTCTGTCTCACCACAGCCCTACAGACACCATCAGGGAGGGGGAGGACCAGCTGCTGGCTAGTCACGGGGAACTACTGTCGGGATGCTGAAGGAAGCGGCGGTAGGGAGATATGAGAAGCAAATTAATAAAGTTGATAAGCAAACAGTATTCACATAGATAGACAGCTGATTCTGTTACAACACACACAAGAAAATAAAGGAAGCTGCAATAAGATATTATCAGACCTGCCTGCATCTGGCAAGTCCTGTATGAAAAATGAATAAATATACCGATAGATTTCCGCCAATCATCTCCAGCCAATAATTTTGTACTGCCTGCTCCTCGTCCATTTTCACCGCCTGCTGCTGGTCTACTATTGTTGTCGTCTGCTGCTCCTTCATTTGTGTCATCAGCAGGGCTTGAAGCATCGTCATCACGGCGGAATTTTCCTCTCCGGCCAATGTGACGTTACCAGCCAGCAGCCTCAGCCTCGCACGCAGACACACAGAGGCGGCGTCATCCCCGCCATCTGCGTTCGTCCTCCTCCATTCTGCTGCCACTACGTACAACACTCGGCTAGTCACTTGGCACCATCAAATAAATGTCCCGCTACTTCTGACACCACCACAGTTACGTTAACCCCCTTCTTCACACCCACTCTCTCTCTCTCTCTCTCTCTCTCTCTCTCTCTCTCTCTCTCTCTCTCTCTCTCTCTCTCCTACTGCACGGTCTCAAGCCACAACGTTCACAGGGGAGTGAGTCGAGTAACTTCCACACGGTTTGGATGGGCAAGTGTAGCGAAGTATACCTATAACAGCAGACACACACACACACACACACACACACACACACACACACACACAGTTCAATTTGGCCAGTTTACTCACCAAGCAGTACACGTAACACGGGGGGAAAGGCGCGCTCGGCAAGGCGACACACACAACCAGGCGGCGGCTGGTCGGGCCACATCACTCACCTCAAACCTCTTTCACGGCCTCCCAGCAGGCTTCCACAATGTCAACTAGGCACACACAGTCCTGGCACACACACTGCCAACGCAAAGGCACTATTACATGGCAGTCAGTTGGTACATGTATCTGTCCAGGAACGCGGGGAAGCAAGGCTGCACTCTCACCCTCTCTCACTCTTCCCTCTCACTACCTCACTGGCCCACCACTGTCTTTCTGCTGACTCGTCAAAATACATTGGTTAGTAACACTATACTTCACTTCCACAATCTCAAAAGGCTTCATTTAAGTTGACAAGAGTTATTTCATTCATTTCTGGAGTTTGAGAGGAAGATTGACCAGATTTTATTATAAACTGGAGAAACTCCAATGAAAACACCGCTAATCATCTCTGTGGCCTTGGTAAATAGTTGTGGTGAGAGAGAGAGAGAGAGAGAGAGAGAGAGAGAGAGAGAGAGAGAGAGAGAGAGAGAGAGAGAGAGAGAGAGAGAGAGAGAGATAGAGAGAGAATGATGATAGATAAAAAAAAAAATGATATAACAATAAACAAGTCATCATCAGATCAGGTCAGGGAATGACTGCTGACTGATAAGCAGGACACAGGACGGTGAGGCGGCTGTGTCGTGTCCGTGTCCCGACTCTTCCCTCCCCTCCACGCGCACACACGCACACACATACGCACGTACATATACACACCTCATGGCTCAGTGGTAAGAATGTTGCATGTGTTGACCACCATGAACGTCTGAGTCACATGTTCATTACTGCTTATACTTTCTTCTCCTATTCTTCTTCTCATCTCGCCACTCCTCTCCTTCTCTTCCCCGAGTCCTGTTGAGGAAAAAATCTCGCACAGAATGAATTGGAACAAGAGATTAGATGTGACAAGAGTTCAATGCGGAGAGAAGTACAGTAGTATAGGAAGGACAGCGAGGATGTTCAGAGAGAGAGAGAGAGAGAGAGAGAGAGAGAGAGAGAGAGAGCTGCGTATACGGAAAGTTGAGTCCTGTTAATAATAACAACTTTACTCTCAAACCTTAGGGAAATCAGATGTCAGACAGGAAAGAGAACGATATCATTGACAAATAAACAAGGCAACAAGTAGTTTACCTTGTGTCCTTGGCTGTCTCACCACGGCCCAGCAGACATCAAAAGGCATCAGCTGGCTAGTCACGGGGAACAGCAGAGGCGGTGCAGGAGGCGCTGAGTGAGGCAGAGACTCTAATATATAGAATGGCTTTTTATTTAAATGTGTCATATTTATTGAGGCGTGTATGGGTATTTATTTGAGGCGTGTATGGGTAAAATGGGTGCTGGAAAAGAAATGAGTGATAATGGAGTGAGATTTGGAAGTTTTTGTCTGGCAAACGATTTGATCATTGGGTGTACACTATATCAGCATCGTAGCATACCTAAAACAACATGGGTGTCGCCGTGTGGGAAATACAAAAATCAAATTGATCATGTCGCTGTCAGTAGGAGACATCGCAGTTCTTTGCTAGATGTTTGTGTGAGAAGAGGTGGTGATATTGGTAGCGATCATCAGCTAGTGGTAGCAAAATTAAAACCTAAACTGAAAGCCCAGAAGAGAGAGGAGCTCAACCAAATAGGTACAATATTGATCCACTTAGAAAAGATGGTGAGGAGAGGGATGATTTTAGGTTGGAGTGTAGGAATAGGTTTCTGGCCTTGGAAGTGCGAGATGAAGAGCGGAATGTTGATGAGATGTGGAGAGATGTGAAAACGGTTTTGAAAGAATCAGCAGATTGCACAATCAGGAGAAGGTGTAGGGCAAGGCGAAAGAAATGGATGTCTGATGAAACTTGGGATACGATTAAAAAGAGGAGAGAGGCGAAACTTAGGAGTGAAGCTGGCCGAGTTGATGATCGTGAGGTTGAGTTAGCAAGGGCAGAATTCTGGAGTCTGCACTCTGAGGTTAGAAGATTGGCCAAAAGAGATAAAAGAAGACAGATAAATGAGAAGGTGGCGGAGACTGAAGTTTTACTTAATAAAAACGATGGACAAAGTCAGAGGATAGCCTACAAGGCAATTAAAGAGTTGAATGGGTGTTATAATAAGCGTAAAGAAATTCCAGTTAAAGACCGAAATGGAAATTTACTCACTAAGGACAATGACATAAAAAATAGGTGGAAGGAGCATTTTGAAACAGTTTTAAATAGGCCAATACCACCGGCAGATGACATACCAGAAGCTGAGAGAGATTTGAATATAGGAGGAGGAGAGATTACGTTAGAAGAAGTAGAGAAGGCAATAGGGCAGTTGAAGAATAATAAGGCACCAGGGGAAGATGGAGTTTTTTCCGGAGATGTTTTTAAAGCGGATGAAGATAAGTTGCCGCTAATTTTGGTTAATTTACTTAATAAAATTAAAGAAAGTGGGATGATACCGTCGGAATGGAAAAATGGTGTGATTGTCAAGATTCCAAAGAAAGGAGATTTAAGTGATTGTGGGAATTGGAGGGGTATTACTTTGTCTCCTATAGCTTTGAAAATATTTTGTAAAGTTCTGTTGAATAGGATTGAGCCGGTGTTAGATGGTGTTTTGAGGGAGGAGCAAGCCGGTTTCAGAAAAGGTCGGGGATGTAATGATCAGATCTTTGTTGTTAGGCATTTGATGCAGCAGGCAAATGAAATGAAGGCTAGTTTAAGCTTGTGTTTTGTTGATTTTGAGAAGGCTTTTGACAGTGTTTCTAGAGAGGCGATGGGGAAAGTGTTGAGGTATTATGGTGTTCCAGAGTGGTTGGTGAAGTTGGTTAAAGATTTGCATGAGGGTACGTTTTGTAAGGTTATGAGTGATGGGTCCTTGAGTGAGGCTTTTGAAGTTAAGTCGGGTGTGATTCAGGGAGGGATTCTTTCCCCTTTGTTGTTTGTCCTTGTTATTGATTATGTGATGAGGAGGGTTGCAGAGGAAACTAATGCTGGAATTGTGTGGGGAGATGGACGTAAATTAGCAGATTTGGATTATGCAGATGACATTGTGCTTATTAGCGAAGGAACAGATGAGATGCAAAGGGTCTTAGATTGTATAGTGAGAGAGGGGGGAAAAGTTGGCTTGATTATTAATTGTGCAAAAACGGAAATGATTAATATGAATATTGCTAACCCAAGAGCTTGCGTGATTGGGGGAAGAGTTGTGAAACAAGTAGAAAAGTTTAAATATCTTGGTACGCTTTTGTCTATGGATGGATCGTTAAAAGTGGAGTTTGAGGAAAGGTTAAGGAAGGCGAATCAAGCGATGGGCATGTTAAAAAAAAACCTTGTGGAATAATAATAACTTTTCAGTACACACTAAAATAAGAGTTTATAAAACTATGGTTAGAGCTTTTTTATTTATGGGCATGAATCGTGGTATAGTACAGTAACATCGGATAAGAAATTCGTGGTTTTCGAAAATAAGGCTTTGCGAAGGATTTTAGGAGTTAAGTGGTGGATAGGGTTTCAAATGATAGAGTGAGAGAAATTACGGGTGTGCAACCGGTAGATGAATATGTTAGATTGTCTCGATGGAAATGGCTAGGACACGTCTTCAGAAGGGAGGGAGTGATTGTACAGGGAACACCCGGTTGGCAAGTGCAGGGAAGAAGAGGGAGAGGAAGGCCGAAGGAGACGTGGATGCGCACAATGAGGCGAGAAGCTGGTGAAGAGTGTTGGGAAGGATTTGGAGGAGTTGGCACAGGATAGATGGTGGTGGCGTGAATTCATTGAGGCCCTATGCATCCCTCAGGGTGCCACAGGAGTTGATTGATTGATTGATTGTCATATTTATTGACTTATCTTATCATTATCTATCACTACATACCTTCTTTAAACACTTTATTATGTCTACACATAGATATAACACGATAAATTTATACATGTTGTTGGTAGTCTGCTGGTAGACAGCCCATGTGAAAGCATAGCTTTTCGGGCATGAAACTTAAACTATAAAACTAGAAGTTTACAAGAAGATGTAACTTCTAGAAATAGGAGCTAATTTAATAATAATAGAGAATAAGTAGTTAAGAAGAGTGTCATGGGGTCATTGTACGAGGAAAATACTGTACAATATAATATCCATATAGTGTTTCTAGGGAACAGATGAAGGCGCATCCGTGGATAAGTTGCTCAATTTTCGCCACAAAAGCAGCAAGAACTGTTCCTTGTTGTTGCTGTGCGTGGGGACATTTTGAATGTGGAGGTGCCGGTGGAGCGTTGCCGCCAAGGATTCTCTAAGAACGAGACCAAGCCGTGAATTTTACCTTGGAGGAAAGGTCATGGCGCACAGTGGCCACTGACGGAAGCTAAAAGATAGAGAATGGAACCCATTTTCTCTGTTTCACAAGGGATGGCTATATTGTTTTGCTTACTTTTTCGCCCTCCTTTTCTTATATTAGTCGTATTCATTCATAGTCGTACTCATTCATAGGTACATTGATACATATACATATAGATTAATATATTTTATTGTGTAATATCGGTTACATAAAGTCAATAGCCATAATGACTAGATTAATTCTCAAACTGTAAACAAAATTTTAATGCCTCCTGAGCATTGAATTTCATACTTGCAATGTTGTAACAAGAATAATCATTGCATTCACATAAAATTATTGATAAAACACACACACACTATTGAAGACCCTGCACAACTAAGTGTGTGTCGGGGCGCGCGTCTATATGGCCCAGTGGCCCTGCAGCTCCTACCTCGTGCCGGCTCGTCGCCTGCCCTGGGCCAGAATGGAGCCCACAATGTGTTGTTGCTACTACCGCCATGTGCTAAACGCGAGGGAGGCAGGCAGCGAAGAAGGGAGGGAGGGTCGCTGCTCCACGTGTCGCCTCGCCCATGGTAACAACAGGGTGGTGGTCTTTCCAGTCAGCTTGCGTTGGAGCCACTGCATTCGTCTACAAGTGAAATGTGTGTTAGCGCCAATAAAATTAAACTCAACAATAAAACCAGTCAATATGTCACAACCTTTAGAGCAATCTGGATAAGGCTAGGCTAGATTTGTAAATGTTTTTTATCTAACGTTTCCTCTGTGAGGCAGATACTCCGATATATAGAATGGCTTTTTATTTAAATGTGTCATATTTATTGACTTATCATTATCTATCACTACATACCTTCTAGTGTTTCTAGGGAACAAATGAAGGCGCATCCGTTGACAAGTTGCTCAATTTTCGCCACAAAAGCAGCAAGAACTGTTCCTTGTTGTTGCTGTGCATGGGGACATTTTGAATGTGGTGGTGCCGGTGGAGCGTTGCCGCTGTGTGGCGTCAACAGCTGGCCGGGCCCAGGGGTCCCCCTCCCTTTCACTGCTCTCCACTGCTGCTGCCCCCTAGTGTGCACTGACGGCATGAACATTTTCCTCATTTTCGCCAATTCGATCACTTCATCCTTGCTTATAATAACCTTGGTTGCCGCTGTGTGGCGTCAACAGCTGGCCGGGCCCAGGGGTCCTCCACCCTTCACTACTCTCCACTGCTGCTGCCCCCTAGTGTGCACTGACGGCATGAACATTTTCCTCACTTCATCCTTGCTTATAATATCCTTGGTTACGCCCCTCTGGCACGGGACGCCTCAAATGTAAGAACTAAATCTGCTCTGATGGTTCTCAAAATCCTCTTGGTGGTAAAGATTATAAACCCGATAAATTTGAAACAGATAAGGCGAAGAGTTCCAAGTTTACTTAGGTTTACTTAGGTAAACACTGGGTACAGTTTGTTGAGTTTATATGTCCAGATCTGGTAATACATGCTGTGCTGTAGCCATTGGTTGGTACGTGATATGAGTAACAGCGCAGGTTCTGCATTATATTTAATCTTCAACCATCTTTCAGATGCAAATAAACTCACGGCTTGTACAATGATTGCTGGAAAGTTATTTCATATGTGGTGATTATTCTTTCTGCTGAGAAGTTTTTCCTCAGCCTTTTATACCATCTCTTTCCCATTAATATAGGCCCTGAATCTCTCTCTCTCTCTCTCTCTCTCTCTCTCTCTCTCTCTCTCTCTCTCTCCCTCTCTC